>JASDQU010750240.1:22827-33383 GCA_032191745.1 Picea mariana
CGGTAAGACATCTATTCACACTTTGGGATTCGTGCAGTGTCTTGGATGCCATTAGCCTGATTTATGGTTTCCTCACCTTTGTCAACAATTTTCATCATTGGATTCTATTCAGAGGGTCTTTTTCATGTACCAATTGCATTTGATACACACGAAAGATGCATAGGGTCATTGGTTCATGAACATGTTCTTCATCTGATCTCCACCAAATCATGAAGCTCATGCTTTGTTCCTTGTGCTGACTGATGAGAGATGCCTTAATTATCTCCTTTCAGTGGGTCTCTTTCCATCGACTTCATCTCATCTATTCTGGATATGGGACCTAGAGTTTTATGAGTACCTTGAAGCTTGTATTCATTATTGGTAGGCTCTCTCACCATTGACAGATGGGAATACATCAATGTCTCCCAATCAATGGATTTCTCAAGTGTTCGACACTGACTCCTTTATTCACACTTGTAGGAATTTACTCGGTGCCTTGATACCTACTTTCATTATTGGTAGGTTGTCTCGGGTTTGTTAACAGTTTACCTCAATGACCGGTAATCAAATGATGTCTCATTATGTTCGACCTCAACTCCTTTATTCACATGATGTAGACTTGCACCCTTGGTGGATAGTGTAGAAGACTTGAAGACATCACTATGTGGCCACAACTTTCCTAAGTTGTTTCTTCCCTTTCATTGGACCAACACCTATTTGACTTTAGTGATCATGGGAGATTAGATTGTACTTCATGGTATACAGATATCTTCAGATTGATTTTTGAGACTGGTTTTCATTGGGCCTTGTTCGTGACTATGACAACTTTTGGCATATAAACACAATTGTATCTACTTATTCATGGCCAAAAACACTTATTTGGTATATTTTCTACATGGATCTGCATTGTATTCTTGGCAACCATGTATGCAAAGTCAGTACAGAATGTAATGAGCAATTGAGTTCATCCAGCTAGTTCTCTACCACTCCACTCGTGGGTTATTTTAATGTATTTCAGCCATCCTAGATACTCTTCTGATCTCACACATTAGGGGGCATCTATTATAGCAAGATTTTCCTCACCATTGTTATCTTGCACATAGAGCCTTTTTTTGATTTCCCTATGCAGACTTATCATCCCTTTTTGACAAATCCAGAGCTAAAAATAAACATTTTTCCACATATATGTGCCCTATTAGCTATACAACAAGCGTATACGCATGCTGCTCCACTACAGCCTGCATACATCGGGATTTGTGCCAAAAAATACAAAAATGGAGTTGGGTTTCCATGTCACGAAAAGAGATCTCTGATCCTTGGCTTTCCATATACTAGAAATGTTCTGACTCGTCCCTTCAGTTGCATTTTGAAGACTATAAGAGCACAATTTCAAGCTATGGAAAAGAGAAGAAAGCATTCAACTTTGAGAGCAAAGTTAATATGGATAAATTACTTCATATTGATTCTGCATCCCTTTGTCCCTCAAGTCTGAACACAATGTTCATCCGCCAATCTCTTTCCCTATTGTTGAGAGAACCTCATTGTCTCTCTCCTTTGAGCTTGGTTTTTGTGGAGGATTGAAGTCGTGGAGACCCAGTTGGAAGGAACATGGTTTCTTGGTGATCCGTTGGATCTTTTAATGACTATGGTTGAGTTTTAATTTTGCATGCGTTAATTAACCATTTGAGAAAACTTAGTGAAAGAATGAGGAAAGAAGAGGAATTATGATAGCCATATACACATATGCAGATCTGAAATGAAATAATAGACAGCAAACCATAACATGTATATTGATAACGGAGTTCGACACAACTTTGCCTACGTCTCTGGGCCTTTGTCTCTGTGGGGGAGGCTTCTTTATTTCTATTAAAAAGATCAAAAGTACATCACTGCAGTGCCAAATGGATACAAGACTGATTTGGTCATGTTCGTCCAGATATCTAGAACCCTGCAAAGAAAATGACACGCAAAACGAACGTTCGGAGCTCCTAGAAATGGCCCGACAACGTCTGCTCCTCAATAGCTTCCCTGCATAAAAATGGCTTTGGCTTGGCTTCCCTTCAGCATAACTCTTCTCTTTTCTGTCCTTGAATGTCTTCCCATGGCCTCAAACAGGCTTGGTTTATATAGATTTGAAGTTGGTTATCCATCTCCAACTTCCTCCCAAAATTTGGGCTCCAAAAATGCCCAATATCTCCCAATAATGGAGAAAATCAATTAGTTACAGGCATAATAATCAAACAAAATCCCAAAACAATACAAAATAACCCACTTTGAAATAAAATTAGGTGTTAAGCCCCCGAGGCCTTGGCGCGTGCCCCCTTTTCACGGTCACATGGCCTATATTTGGCCAAGCACTAGCCCAAAGGCTAAGCGCTGGACCCTTTGTTTGCGCTGGCTCCCGTTTTCGTGGTGTGTTGGCATAGGCCCACGGGCTATGATCTCGGCTAGTTCCATAACTGCACCCTTTTTGTGGCTGTAGCCCTGGTCCTGTGGGATCCGCCCGAGATCCGGGGCTAATCCCTACCCATACTTCGCCAACACCTTCGCGCTCGCCCGGTTACATGGAGTGGTCACACGGTATACAATAAACCGAGGGCTGGGGCTAAGCCCCGACCCTTTCTGCCTCCGCCCATGGTTTTGAACAAACTTAAATAGTTTATACGCCATATGATTAACAAGTACCAACCGTGGGGCAGGCGGTTAGCCCGACCCTGCCAGTCCAGAAGCTCGGAGGGGAGGTCGCGGGTTCGACTCCCGTGCACACCATATAATTTTACACAAAGCCATAAACCAACCACAGGGTGCCACGTTGCAGCCCATGACTGCGCCACGTGGCACCTCAACAACCACCAGAAACTGCCAAATGTCAACTGCTGAATGGTCCACGTCATCTGCCACCTGTCAACCTGTACGTTTGCCACATCACTGCTCTGTCAGCTCTATCGCGTCAGCTGCTGACGTCATCCCGTGCCACATGTCACCCTTACAGTGGTGACACGTGTCACCCCTGGATTGGTCCAGCTTGTCTTCCCGTACACTACATCAGCCTACCACATGTCGCCTCCTGGAGCTGCCATGTGTTGCCTCCCAGGGTTACCACGTCAGTTGTACGGCCGTACGTCCTGTACAGTCATCATGCCACGTGGAATTGTACGAACTATACGGACTTTACAGTCATCCCTTTTTTTTCCCTGTTTGGCTTTTCAGACAGAACGCGATATCTTGCTCATACGGAGCCCGTTTGATGAAGTAAATATACCACCGGAATCAGGAAGACGAGACAGACGCAATGGCATTGGTTTCATCGCATTCCGAGCACTTTTATTTTTGAGCATTTTTAAGCCCTATCAGGCTTCTGGATCTGATTCTGGATCACACCTCCCCACATAAAGACCTTTTGGTCCCCAAAAGGTTACTGACCAGTCAACAAGCTCGGGATAGGCAACCTGTCTTGTCCTCTGTCTCTGAACTCTGTCCTGTGCACCTGTCTCATCAAGATCTACACCTGTCTAATCAAGATCAACTGTAACAAAATCATGACAACTGAAAGTATATTGTTAGCCATTTGAACCCTGTTACATCTTATTGAAGCCACTATCATCCATGTAGAAAACATTGCTAATGACAGTATCAAGAAGACAACTGCAAAAGAGATGATATACTTGAAATATTTGCACGACATGAGCTTATCTTGAAGCAACTTATGATTGATTTTCCATTCAACAATCATGTTTTGTTCTTGGTTAAGATCGATTGCTTCATTTGAAACAATTATTGGTTTGTTGCTTGCTTGCACTACCTTCTTTAATTGTTCCATTGTTTGAAGTGTTTTATTTGCTTTAACACGATGAGCATGAACCACATAATCCTGACCTGTTTTAGTGAATTGATATTGATTCTTTGTCCTGTAGAAGATTGCCTTACGATCATATAAATATGGACTACCTAAGACCATTCCACATTCTATTAACGACACTACATCACATGTTACTTCGTCCACATACTTAGATGAAACTGCAAATTTGATTGTGCACTGCTTTGTTATGTGCATTTGATGATGATTGCTTATCCATTTAAGTGTGTAAGGCTTATGATGTAGTTGTGTTTTTAATCCCAATTACTTAACCAATTCTTCTGAGATTAGATTAGATTGAGATCCACTGTAGATTAATGTGTCTATCTTAGTGTGTCGCATGATTACCCTTATATGAAACAACTTGCTTCTACAATCAATTTCTTCACCAAATTTACCTGTCATACCAACCAATGAAATCTTTGACTCATCACCTAAATCCGATCCTAAGTCTGTGGGTTTTGATGTTGTTGCCACTGTTTGCATTCCCTTCTTTTCTTTGAACCAATTTGGCTTCTTCTCGGGATGCAACTGCCAACATCCGTCCCCATCATGTCCCTCTTTCTTGCAATGCTTGCAAGAGAGTTTTCCTTCCTTCCTTGTCACTGCATTTTCATTCTTTCCATGCCTTTTCCTCTTGTCCTCTTTCCTTGAAGACAATGATTCCCCTGACACACCTGCTTTCCCTACTTCAATATAAGTAGCTTGAACAGAAACCTCATCAAGGTTAGTGGGTCCAAACATGAAAATAGTGTTTCTAATATGCGCAGGTAAACCTCCTATATACTTCATAAGAGTTTCTTGTGTTTGCAAAGGAATGTCTTACATTAATGCCATTTTTCGAAATCCATCGGTGTATTCTTGCACTGTTTGTCCTTTTCTTAGTTTTAAAGATTGTCGTTCAATTATTACTTTTTCTTTATAACCCAAATGACATAATTGTTTTTTAAGTGCAGAAATGAAACTCTTCCATGATGGAAATACATTACCCACTTGTTGTTTTCCCTTTTGCAGCTTGCTTTGCCACCAGATGAGAGCTGTACCTGCAAGCCTCAAAGATGCCAACTTGATTTGTGTGGCCTCATCCTTGATCTGTTGCACACTGCACTATACCTCCATTTGCCTGATCCAGTTGTCAAGTTTTTCTGCATTTACTTCACCATCATAAATGGGCAACTCAAATTTAACATCAAGTTTTAACAATGGCATTTCATGTTTATTCTTATGAACATTTTTCTTTCCATTAGATTTAGAACTTGAACTTGAAGAAGAAGGAGAAGAAGGAGGTGTTGATGGAGGTGAAGGAGGAATCCGAGGATGGTCCTCTTCCTCTTCACTTTTTCCCTTTGAAGATTCACCCAAAACTGGTCGCTTCCGTTCCAAGTATTCTTCGTACAAAACTTTCACCATCTCCGACATAGCAATGAATGTTTTTCGGAATTCTTTCTCATCTTGAGAAATCCCTTCTTCTGATGCCATCTTCTTGCTGTGAGAAGCTCTCTTTCTCAATCCAATTAATGGATTCTCTGCAACAAGCTTGCCTTCACCACGCTGTAGCTTTTCCCTGGTTAACATGCAAAACTGAAATCCAAACGTCAACTAGCTCTGATACCATTTGATCCATTGGATCTTTTAATGACTATGGTTGGGTTTTAATTTTTCTTGCGTTAATTAACCATTTGAGAAAACTTAGTGAAAGAATGAGGAAAGAAGACGAATTATGACAGCCATATACACATATGCATATCTGAAATGAAATAATAGACAACAAACCATAACACGCAGATTGATAACAGAGTTCGACACAACTTTGCCTACGTCTCCAGGCCTTTGTCTCTGTGGGGGAGGCTTCTTTATTTCTGTTCAAAAGATCAAAAGTACATCGCTGCAGTGCCAAATGGATACAATACTTATTTGGTCATGTTCGTCCAGATCTCTAGAACCCTGCAAAGAAAACGGCACGCAAAACAGACGTCCGGAGCTCCCAGAAATGGCCCAACAGCGTTTGCTCCTCAATAGCTTCCCTGCATAAAAATGGCTTTGGCTTGGCTTCCCTTCAGCATAAATTTTCTCTTTCCTGTCCTCCCATGGCCTCAAACAGGCCTGGTTTATATATATTTGAAGTTGGTTATCCATCTCCAACTTCCTCCCAAAATTTGGGCTCCAAAAATGCCCAATATCTCCCAATAATGGAGAAAATCAATTAGTTACAGGCATAATAATCAAACAAAATCCCAAAACAATACAAAATAACCCACTTTGCAATAAAATTAGGCGTTAAGCCTCCGAGGCCTTGGCGCGCGCCCCCTTTTCGCGGTCACATGGCCTATATTTGGCCAAGCACTAGCCCAAAGGCTAAGCGCTGGCCCCTTTGTTTGCGCTGGCTCCCGATTTCGTGGTGTGTTGGCATAGGCCCACGGACTATGATCACGGCTAGTTCCATAACCACGCCCTTTTTGTGGCTATAGCCCCGGTCCTGTGGTATCCGCCCGAGATCCGGGGCTAATCCCTACCCATACTCCGCCAACACCTTCGCGCTCGCCCGGTTACATGGATTGGTCACACAGTATACAATAAACCGAGCGCTGGGGCTAAGCCCCGGCCCTTTCCGCCTCCGCCCAAGGTTTTGAACAAACTTAAATAGTTTATACGCCATATCATTAACAAGTACCAACCGTGGGGAAGCAGTTATCCTGGCCCTCCCAGTCCACAAGCTCAGAGCAGAGGTCGCGGGTTTGACTCCCGTGCACGCCATATAATTTTACACAAAGCCATAAACCAACCACAGGGGTGCCACATGGTAGCCCATGATTGGGCCACGTGGCACCTCAACAACCAACCAGAAACTACCAAATGTCAACTACTGAATGGTCCACGTCATCTGCCACCTATCAACCTGTACGTCTACCACGTCACTGCTCTGTCAGCTCTGCCGTGTCAGCTGCTGATGTCATCCCGTGCCATGTGTCACCCTTACAGTGGTGACACGTGTCACCCCTGGATTGGTCCAGCTTGTCTGCCTGTACAGTACATCAACCTGCCATGTGTCACCTCCTGGAGCTGCCACATGTTGCCTCTCAGGGTTGCCACGTCAGCTGTACGGACATACGGCCTATACAGTCATCATGCCATGTGGCACTGTACAGACTATATGGACTGTACAATCATCCCTTTTTTTTCCCTGTTTGGCTTTTCGGACAGAACGCAATATCTTGCTTATACGGAGCCCATTTGATGAAGTAAATATACCTTCGGAATCAGGAAGACGAGACGGATGCAATGGCACTGGTTTCGTCGCATTCCGAGCACTTTCCTTTTTGAGCATTTTTAAGCCCTGTCAGGCTTCTGGATCCGATTCTGGATCACTTGGTTTCGAATCATGCCGACACGATTTTCTATAATGTTGACACTTATGTTGATCAATTATTAATAGAAATACTCCTTTCCCATCCTATTGGTATCATGCAAATAAATGATTATCATCCATAGGCATGTTTGTAATGTTTATTAATGGATTATGCTATCTAATGTGCTAACCCCTTTACATCATCACTATATACTTGATTTGCTTTTTTGTTGAGAACTTATTATAGGTATAAAGCTTTGGGTCAGAGTGCTCAACAGTGGAACATCATCAAACATTGGATCGAGGTAGGCCTCTTTCTTATCTTGCACATTGGTTTATATAGCATAGACTGGAATTGAGCTGATTTTTACAGTCATACCTGTCTGTTGTGGTTTACCCTTGGCCATAGAGAGTTTTTCCCTTGTAACAATGGGATAAGTGCAAGAGACAAGTGATGTGTATGTAACTAAGTGCAAGCGACTTTGAGTTGCTTCGTGCAACAGACTGTATATGTAATACTCTGTGCAAGTTGGCTATGTGCCTTGATCTGATTTTGGGAAGGTGGATCTGGTGCTTAGTGCGCAGATCACCTGTCCAGTGCGAAGATGGATCTATGGATTAGTGCAAAGGAGCAGATGAATGTAAGAGATTGAAGTAGAATAATAGAAGAAGAAGCAATTGGTGGAAGTAGCCCCACTCTGGGGTGAACCACACAAATCTTGTGTTGATGAGTTTCTTTGTGCTATGTTGTTTATGCTTTGAATATTTTTAGTGCATTGAATCTTATGAATGTTAGATAGATCTATGGATGCTTAGTGATTTATCGGTGAATGATAGATCTGATTCAATGCTATGTACTAGATGGTTAGAGTGCTTAATATTTATTATTACTGCGCTAAACTGTACTTAGGGTTGATCTGCAATGTGAATAAGGATAATATATTAATGAATGTTGTTCCTAAGTACTCTGCAAAGTGTTGTAATCACAGATCTGTGTCCCATCTTAGTTACAGACACCTGAGTCCTGTAACCCGCCCTTTCCTCTACCTCGGGTGAGACTTATCCTACTTCACAGGTGTTGCCAAAAGTGTCGGTAGTTAGGGTTTTGTTGGTGCACTATCGAAGATTTGAACCCCAGGTCTACCCCTGTGCCAACATATCCTAAAATATTTACAGGAGTGATTGTTTTCCTACAGCACTAACGGTTCTCAGTTGAAACATTATGTGGAACCAACTTGAAAAGTTTTAACGCTGTTTGTTTTTTTGGTATATTGTTAGTCTAGTTTTGCTTTCATTTTCTCCACTGTTTTGCATTTTTTCTTTTACTGTAGTTTGATTTCTTCTTTTACATTTCTACCATTTTATTTTCTGTCGTTTTGCATTTTGTAATCCCATTTCTGTCATGTTTTAGTGCTTCTCATCTTTTTAGTTGATTTTGGTCAATAATAAGTTGTTGGATCAGTTATGCCACAGTGACACTCCTGCAAGGTATTGTTAGTCAATAACAATCAAGCTTACACAACTATTACGATGTTCCCCCTGAAGGCATAATTGAGTTTGTTATCTTCTTTCCTGTTGTCTTATAAAGAAATTGGTTATCTCTTGCTTCTGCTTTCCATTTCTTCATCCATATGAGAATTAAAAGAGCAAGTCCATAAATTTTTATCCTTGAAGTAAAGAGAAAAATCTGGTTGAATGATTATGCATACAAGGATAAACCCCCTCGTACTTAACATTTTTCATGAGTTATTCCCAAATTCCCGGTCATTTTTCCATTAAATCTGCTCACTTCCCCCTGTTGCATAATCATTTTGGTTATATATTCTTGATCCGTTGTTCTTGGTCTGTGAAACTGTGTGTTCTGACTTATTAATATGTTGGAAACATATTTCCTTGTGAATTCGCTCGTTTGTTGATGATAAAAATCACAACGGGGATTTCTCCCGCAAAGTATTTCTAAAGCCTATAATTTAAACTAAGCTAATGAAATATAATACTAGTGGGTGGGATCCCCTTGTAGATTGGAGGATCAGAGATAGTCTTATTACGCGTTTTATGCTGTTGTTTCGATACTTCTTACAGGGTTCTACATGATTGATGATGAAGTATTGGTTTTGTGGAAACATAATGGTAGGTGGATAAAGCATTTTATGTGTTCTTTCCGTTACTCTAAGCTTTAAAATTCAACGTTATGTATGGCTTATATTCACTGTTATTACATTGCTATTGTAGCCATGATTCATCACCTGTTACACCTGCACAAGACACATGTTGGTTATAACAAGAGACAAGAGCAATATGGAATAAATCCAAGAAAATGGAACTATGTTGTACTATGCTATACTATGTTATACTATATGCAAATGAAGTTAAAAGAAATTGATGTTAGTCCTAACTAGTAATGCTAGTGGCTATACGATTTTATTGAGTTATATGGGGTGCATTTGATATATGTGATTGTATGGTTTTGGCAATGGTTAATATGAATTGGGTGGTGCAATTGGAAAGAAATGTGTGTAAGTTTCGATGCATGGATTAATGGTTGGCTAGCTGTAGTGTACTATGTAATTGAATGAGATGGAGGATGGAAGCGACGTGAAGTAAATGCACGTCACTCCATAGCTCTCCCATTGGCCATCACCCTAACATGGTTATTGTTCATTTTTTTTTTTGCTGTGCTTAAGCTCTGATATTCAAGCGTGGAAGGAACTGCTCGACCAAGCTTGCATTTTTAAGGCCATTGGTTACAGGTATGGTTTTTTTCGCCCATCGATGAATTCTCTCTATGTAAGGAATGAGCGTTGGCTCGGTAATGTGTTGGTCTGTGTTTTCATTGAGGTTGGAAACTATGTAAATGCGTGGTGTTTTCTCTGGAATGACTTTTGTGTTACTTGTTTCATATGGAAAAATCAATGGTTGAAGTTGCGATTTCATTAGTTGTTTTTGTGTGGTGGAAACCATGATGGCTCTATGTTGTCTTGATGGGTTTTTTGTGGAGGGTTTCACTTTGTTATCCTTGTTGGTTGTCTCCTCATAGTTATGGAAACTGCACCCAGTTGTATTTGGTGCTATGGGTTGTTGTGTATGTTTTGAAGCACCTTTTGGTCACTGTATATCCTTTTCACCTGGTCCTGGGCTCTTTTTTACGTTATTGGTATCCACACAGTTGGTTATGGGTGGCTATTATGCCAGGAAGCATTATTTAAGGTTGTTGGTAGTATCTGGGCTCTACATTTCTATCAACATTATTTTATCTTTGGGGGAAAAACATGAGGGTTATGCCTCTGCGTGTTCTTGGTGTTGGTTACTTGTCAGTAAGAAACCTCTGCTCCTATGCATCATGGTATCTCCTACCTAGTATCGAACTGTCACCCT
>JASDQU010750241.1:0-12660 GCA_032191745.1 Picea mariana
CTGTCCTAGCCAGCTGTACTTTCTATTCTTGATTTGCTTGAGCCTATTTAGCTCAGCTATTTCCCATTGCATTGTAACTTCTTTAGACTTACTTCTCATTGTACTCTTCTTTATATATTCTAATATACTGTTTTTTGTTCTATTCTTTCTCTCTGCATTTCTTGCTTCACAATTTATCAATATTCATATAAATCCTTGGATCATTTAGCATGCAATTGTGCATATATGAAGATTGCTTCATAAGTCTAGCCATTTCTGACAGTTGATCAGAAGAATCAGGATAATTGGAGCTGCTGCCACGTTCAATCTGATGAAGATGGTGTCCCGTTTGATCGGTATGGAGAAGCAAGACACATCATGAACCTTGGCAGAAGTGCCCGACTCGCTTTCGGAGGATTTTGTTTCCTGATCATTCTCTGCAGTTGTGTTGCAAGGGGATTCCAGGAGTGAGGGAAAGGATGGAGCGCCCTGTAGATCAAGATATGCCTTTCTGCTCATAAGCCCTATGGCACTCCTCTTCCCCACAACACTCTTCTCAAAAATTCTGCACACCACCCATTCATCCTGCACCAAGCCCAAGCATTTAAACATCAGGTATCATAGTTTTTGGGTTCAGTTCTCTCTTTTGTTTCACCAAGAGAGGTGTTTTGCTGCCCCGGTGAGGAAGATCCTGTATTTATGTAATGCCAATAAAAATTAGAAAAAAATTGAACCTAAACCTAAACCTAGTATTATTTATCTATATGAAAACATTCATTTGGGTTTTCACTTTCAGTTTTTTATCTCTCACGCCGTTTAATAAATCTAGAGGTAGATGGATGTCTATACTGTTAGTGAATTGTATCAACGTACCTTGCAGTTTTGGGGGAGGGGAGGGAATTGTATCAACGATAC
Organism: Picea mariana; assembly: GCA_032191745.1. Lineage (NCBI taxonomy): Eukaryota > Viridiplantae > Streptophyta > Pinopsida > Pinales > Pinaceae > Picea > Picea mariana. The sequence continues at coordinate 895 of JASDQU010750241.1, forward strand.
TCGTGCATTACCCAGTTGGTTTTCTCTCCTTTGGGAGCTCTGCCCTTGTAGAAAACCAGCGTTTTCTTCATTCCAACGTGTGCAGATGATCCTGAACTGAAAACCTCTCGATCCTTCCCGGTCGTTTTCCAGTATCCAGCCTCTGTGGCTCTATTGGTCCAAAGGCCTCTCGGATACTTGCGGTCTCTAAGGCTGAAGAAGTACCATCCGTTTTCTCCAATTTTAGCTTTTGCTGCACACATGTTATCGTAAGCTATTATAGCATAATACATGAAATACAAATTCCCCTTTGCCTGTAAGAATAGAAAATTAAAGCAAATGTTCATAAAATTATGTACTGGTTCATGATAAACTATCATATAATGGCAATACATCGTTTATATGTTCCTGGGAAATTCCAAGGCTCGCACTTGTTCAAGTCGGCCTCTACAATTGCAAGCGCGGAGAAGGTGCTGTCCAAAATCTTTTTGGTGAGATAGTACGTAACTAGCTCTTCATCAGTAGGATGAAACCTAAACCCCGGAGGCAGCTGGCTGTGTTCGTCACCCTCATGCGCATTATTCGTTGGATTCAAGGTCGACTCCATTCCCAATTCAATATCTCCTTCAAACAATCGACAAGCGAAACTATTATATTCTATCTGGTTCTATCCACGGAGAGTCAGTACCAAACTCTAAAGCTCTGGTTGTTATTAATGGCCTCTGTGACTCTTTCATCCCACAGCTTTGACTGTTCTTATTATAGAGTCATAGAAATCTCTGTGTAATGCAATACTCCCCTGGAAGCTGAAAGGAGTTTGGACTCGATGCTCAGACACATTACGCAATATGTAATGATAATAGACCAATAAAGCTCGTTGTTCGAGAGAGATATTGAGAATATGGACGAAAACCACACGGAACACATCAAATACATCTCTATCTCTATACAAGGATGAAGAGAAAAGAAACTGCGGCCATGAAAGCAAACACAAATAGGAATTACAGTTGCTAACCCTTAATTACTTGAAGCATAAGCCTCGAACCATGTATGACAACATATTTAAGGTCATCTAGCCTCGAGAAAAATAACAATTTCACCAACTGTAATCCGAAATCTCGACCCACCCTCGAGTTTCAAACAAACCAGTCCATCCCTCTGATTTCTTTTAGTTCTGGTTTTCCTTTTCCCCTCTCATGCCCTCCTTTTTGGGGTCTATGTTTGTATTATTTTAAGATCAACCCGTCCTTGGGCAACCATTTAGTGAGAAGACTATTCACACTAAGCAATGTTAGGTAATGAAATAATGAGTCATGAAATCTCTACCAATGAAAATGTAGGAATTGATGCCTAGAAGGAAAAAGACGAGCCAACCACCATTCAACCTTCTTGGACTCTGTCTCCCAAGTGATCTCATGTTATGTCATTTAGCCATATCCACCTTTGTCTAAACTTTTGTTAATTTTGTTTGTCAACCTTCTTCTTTACGTGGAAGACCAAACTCCTTTGACTTAAGGCTAGTGACCATTGTCTATTCGAACCTTCTTGGTTTGAAGAAGACCAAACTCCTTTGACTTAAGGCCAATGACCACTATTCTTCGAACCTTTATGTGGAAGACCAAACTCCTTTGACTTAAGGCCAGTGACCAGTGCATATGCATATTCTTCAAACAGAGTGAAGTGAGGAGGAGATTAGGGAATCATGAGTAATGCGCTAGTCTGGTGATGATCCCAAGGACAATTTGCATTATCTGGTGATGATCCCAATGTTGCATGGTAACAATCCCAATGTAGCATCTAAAATCCACTCAACTGATCAAACTGAAGTGAAAACTAAAGAGAATATTCTCCCTAGAGGAATATTCTTCCTAAAATATAGGAGACTGAATAATGACTAATAAACAAGGAAAAACTTTNTAGGTGTGTGTGAAGTGTTGAAATATTGTAACTACAAAGAGTATTCTATTTATTATTGATTTATTATTCATTAGATCAATCCCCTTTTGTGGATTGATCATGTCGGGCATTGTAATTGACCAAATCCCTTTTTACGGATTGGTCAAACCCTAAATATATTATGCAAATTGAGAAGTCAGCCCCTACGACAATTAAAGTGGTTTTAGCCACTCAGAAAGACAAGTCGGCCGTGCTAGTGAAGAGACACCTTTTCATCACCTGCCAGTTTGTATAAATAAAGGAAGCCATTGCCTCATTTGTTCACTCACTCAGCTCACTCATCTAGTTCGCAAGTATTGAAGGAAGCTGCAGTTACCAGTTGTCGAAAGAAGGAAGAGAGAGAGGCACATTGCTTGGGAGAGGATATTATCTAGTGTTTGGTTTATTGTCTTGGCATTGTATTGACTATCTATATTAAGGAAGTTTTTGTTGGGTTTTCTTCCCCATGAGGGTTTCTGAGGATAAATGTTGTGTATCTTGTGATTGTGTTTCTCTGAGTGATCCTATCTATGCTATGGTTATCTAGTAAATTGAAAAGAAACCTATTAATAGATTAAACCTTAACATGGTATCAGAGCTAAGATGAACAGATCATCTTTCACTAGATAAAGAAAAACATCATTGTTATCGTACAAGAAAATTATGGATTTTTAATGGAGAGGAATTTCAACCCAAAAGTCATCTAGAAAAGTGTGCCCTAGCCCAGTGAACTCTTTAACACCTTCAGTGCACCTTTTCAGTGGATAGAACTCCCAGAAAGTGAAACCCTAGTTTTCACCGGTACGAGAAGTACTAGAAAACCATAAGCATTAGTCCAAAAATCTGCTGGTCAAGTTTGAAGGGGAAAAATTTGGATTTTCTGAAATCTAACTACACCAAGCTAATCGCCTCAACCTATCACACCTCCTGGTAAGTTCAAAATTCAATTCTGAGCATTTTCAATTTTTGGTCATTTTCCTAGCTCCAGGTAAAGATGTCTACAAGCACTAAGCTTGTAGACAAGCTAGAAGGTGTGGAAAACTTTCATTCCTAGAAGTATAGGATTTCACTCATTCTTGAAGAGAATGACCTAGCAAGATTCATTAAAGAAAATGTACCAGAACTCGTCGATGTTGCAGCTAAAGAAAAACACCAAAATGACACAGTGAGGGCCAAAAGAATCATTGCAGATTCTATTAAGGATCACTTGATTCCTCAAGTGGATTCAAAGAAGACTCCAAAATAAAAATGTTCGATGCCCTAACCATATTATATGAAGGAAGGAACATCAATCAAAAGATGAATCTAAGAACTCAACTAAAAAATACAATGATGCAGAAAGGAGAAACAATTCAAGAATATTTCTCCAGAATATCACAATTCAAAGTGTTAGCTTTTTGGCTCGGGAGGTACTCCGCATGTCTTGTCTTGTATGCAGTTGTTACCTTATGTTTACACTGCTAGGCACTTAACTTTGTAATATTTTTTATAAAGTTGTTTTAAGTGGTTCTTTTATTAAAGTGATTTTTTAATAAAGTTTACCTTCTATTTTTAAAGTGACTTTATTTTCATAAAGCCTTATATAATAAAGTGAAATCACTTTAATATTTCAAGTGATTCATTTTGGAGGGAATGGATCATGACCCTTGATCTTGAAAAATACAAGATCTAATCTTGGCCTTTGCATTTAGGGTTGGGGAAGGTGAAAAGACACTTTGGAAGGAAAATGTCATTTTCAGATTTATAAAAGAATGCATTAGGTAGTGTGCAAAACATGTTGAGAAGACATCAGGAGGAGATTGAAAGAGATTTTCTGAATAAGCTTGAGAGAGGAAAGAGGGCATGTTTCCCAAGATTTTTAGGGCACAAATCCGAAGAAAAAATTTCTATGATTTTTTGGGCCAAATTGTTTTTCTGCTGTGGGAGGCCGTACTATACGGATCCGTACAATTCTGTACAACCGTACGGATTTGGCATGAAAATCGAGGCAGTTTTGGGCACGGTTTTCGAGGCAGATTTCATATTTATGTTGGTTGTTTCTAGGCCATACGGAACAATCCGTATAGCTGAATGTGGGCACAGAAAATGAGGTACAGAAAAGGTCGTACAATAGTACAGATTTGACACATTTTTCGAGGTAGAATTTATTGGGACAGTTTTGGTGCTGTGAGGTATTTCTCTTGGCTTGAAATGTGGATTTTCTGCTATAATGTACTTTCTTGAAAGCTCAATAATATCTCTCTCTCTCTCTCTCACATTGGGTTTCCCCACATTGGGGTTTTCCCTCGCATTTGCCTAAATTTCTTAGTGTTATGGGTTGTTGTCCACTGTGTTATTTCCACTGCTATTTTGCTTAACAATGCGTATTTTTTCTTATGGTAATTTCTCAATGTGGGATTAAGGCACTTATGAAATTTATGAAGACAATTATCTCTAGGTTGTTAAGTGTATGACATAAATTTCATTTGTTGATTTTTGTCATTAAAAATCTACACAAAGAACAACTAGAAGCAATTGAAGATACTATAGATGAAGACAAACTTATAATGACAACCCTTAATGGTCTCACAAGATCTTAGGATGCATTCATCCAAACTTTTTGTGCCAGAAAGGAGAAACTACAATTTGACAGTCTCTGGGAAGAATGTGTTCAAGAATAAGCCATAGTAGCTAATCGAGAAGCATTTCTATCAAGAGATGAAGATCAAGCCCTAGCTACTCATACTAAAGGAGGAAGAAAGAAGTCTTACTTCTAGAAAGAAACTCATAAGGAGTCTCACCCCCAAAACAAATTCATACATAAAGAATCTCATCCTCCAAGGAGATTCCAAAAGTTTTAGAAAGGTCAAAGAAGAGAAAAAGATTTATCATCCTACCAATGTTACCATTGTGACAAGATGAGACATATTGCTAAGAATTGTCCAGCTAGACGAGAAGAGTACAAGAAGAGAAACAAGAGGCACCATTCCCATGCAGTTGAAGATGAAGAGCCACCCACAAAGATGATAAAAGAAAAGATTGAATACTATGTCTTAATCTCTTCCCTCTTAGGATGTCACCTGGTGAGGACACTTGTCTCATAGATAGTGGTGCTTCCAAGCACATGACAGGTCAAAGAGACATTCTCTCTTTCCTTACAGAAAATAAGTTTCCTATCAAGGGAATAGGAGAATCAAACTACAAGCTTGATTCATGGACCCCAATGAAGATGAAGGATGTACTATATGTACCAAGTTTGACAAAGAACTTACTCTCCATCTTAGCTTTATGAAAGAAAGGCTTCCGAGTTTCCTTCATAGATGGAGAAGTTCTTATGTGGGCCAAAAGAAAAACCATGGAAGAAGAAATTGTTATTGGAAAAGAAGAAGGTGGATTATATAAGCTAAAGGGTCACTCAGAAGCATCCATGACCCATTCCATTGAGAATCCATGTGAACTTTGGCATAGAATATTGGCTCACATCAACTACAAAGAATTACCATATGTAAGCAAAGTAGTCACAGGTCTACCATAATTCAAGGTTGACCATGGAGGAGTGTGCAATGGATGTGCACAAGGAAAGAGCATCAAGAACCCTTTTTCGAAGAGAGATAGTAAACCAGAAGGAGTCCTAGAGCTCATTCACTAAGATGTGTGTAGCCCAATGCCATCAACCTCCATCAGTGGGTATGTATACTATGTATCTTTTATTGATGACTATTCTCCTAAAACCTGGGTTTACTTTTTGAAATCAAAATATGAAGTGTTTAGTAAATTCAAGGAATTCAAAGCGTCGATAGAGAATCTTTCTGAAAGAAAAATCAAGATTCAAAGGTCAGATAATGTAGGAGAATACACCTCAAAAGAGTTTTGAAACTTTTGCAAAGATTCTGGGATCAAGAGGGAGCTCACCACTCCCTACAATACTCAACACAATGGTGTAGCAGAAAGAAAGAACATAACTATAATGCAAGCAGTGAAGACTATGATCCATGATCAAGATATTCCAATGCAATTATGGGAAGAAGCAGAAAAAAAAATAGCATATGTACGAAACAAATTGTCCTATAGTGCACTTGGGTTCAAGACCCCTGAAGAGATGTTCTTCGAAAAGAAGCCAGAAGTAAGCCATCTCAAAATATTTGGCTTCCCAGTATTTGTACACATTCTAAAAGAGAAGAGAACCAAGCTGGACCCTTCAGGAAAGAAGGGAATATTTGTTGGATACTGTGAGGTCTTGTTGGCCCTTGACCAAGTTTTGGAGATCCTTGGTCAGGTTTGACCTATTTTGGGACTTCGACATATTGTCGAAGGTGGAGCGCAAGTCGAAGCGGAGATCGCAAGACCTTGACCCCTTGTTTAGGGTTTTTTGGGTGTTGGGCTTATGTAATGGGTATGAGGATGTTAGCCCATGGGTTTACCCATGTCTAGGCCCTTTTGTAAGGTATAAATAGAAATCTAGGCGATGTATGAAAGAGATATATGGGATTTGTGCGAGACCTAGATATGAATCTGTGTGATATTGTGCTAAGTGAAAGTGATAGTTGTAAATGCTTAGTGCATGCTATGTTGAACACTTGCAAAGCTAAGTGCAAGTGGATGTAAGAGGCTTGTGTAGGGCTTTGTGTTGTAACCTAACTCAAGGAAGGATGATCTGGCAGAGTGCGCATAGATATCCTGTCCTATGCGGAGTAGGATCTTGTGGCTATGTGCATGTAGATAATTGACAGAAGACAATAAAGAGAAGAAGAGTTGGTGGACGTAGCCCTAGGATGGGGGTGAACCACATATATCTTGTGTTGTGGTTTCTTTGTGCGTTATGGTTGTTTTATTTTTCATATGATTAATGCTTAGTGTAATGATGTATGCTTAGATGCATATGATAGCTTAGTGCCTGATGATGTGAATAAGATGCTAGATCTAATCTATGTTGATATGCTTAGTGCTTGAATGTGTTGGATCTGGTCGAATACTACGCTGTTGTGTAATTAGGGTTTATCTGTGCTGTAAACAAGACTAAATACTAATGAATGATAAATGTTAAGTGCTCTGCTAAGGTGTTGTAATCACAGATCTGTGTCCCAGCTAGGTTGCAGACGTCTGAGTCCTGCAACCACCTTTGCCTTTACCTCAGGTGAGACTTCATCTCCTTCGCAGGTGTTGCTGAAAGGGTTGGTAGTTATGGTTTTTTTGGTGTGTTGTTGAAGCGTTGAACCCTGGGTCTGCCCCTATGCCAACAAATGGTTCCGTTTCCGGGACCTAAAACTGTGATTGCTAGGAACTGAGGAAATGAAAGAAATCTCTGGGCGTAGATATGTTTCTTTAGTGCGCAATACTCTACTTGACTTATGAATCTCTGTACTAAGAGAGGAGGTAGATCTGAAGAAAATAGGTAAGATCTGAAATCTTTGTGCTCTGATAAAGGATAAAGTAATTTTTTTTTATTAAAGAGGTAAGATCTAAAAGATTTGTGCTTTGTTAAAAGTAAGATAAGTGGAAATTTTTGTTTCAAAAGTATGGATCTAGGTATGTTTGATAAATTTTGTCCTAGTTTAAAAATTAGGGCACAACTAGATGAAAGAAGGTTTGATATGAGTAGATATGATAGAAATAATGGCAGATATGTTATTCCTATGCATAGAAAGAATGTTTGGACTAACAAATAAATGCAGGATCCTAGGAAGAATTTTTGTAGGATAGCTAATATGATCCTAGTGTGCAATACAAGAAAGGCTGGGGATCATTTAAGGAAAGAGAGGATTAACTCTTTGTTACAGTTGCAGAAGACTGAGACATCTTGCTAAGGAATGCCTTGGTAGAAGACCTACTTGCATTTGTTGTAAAGCTATGGACCATGAAGTTTTGGATTTCCCTAGAATGATTGCTAAGCTTGAAAGAATGAATATGTAACAAAAAAACCATGAGAAAGGACAAGAGACTAAGATTATGGCAGAACCCCAGAAAGAATTAGAGACTGTATTACTACAAATGAAAGAAACCCTAAATGATCACAGAGATATCAACTTATTAGAGATCTTCAAAGAAAAAGAGTGCATAGAAACAAGAATAGGAGACTTCAACATAGACTGTGTTATGGATAAGGAAACATAGGTGAATATCATGATAGAAAGAACCTGGGAAATTTTAGGAAAGCCTGCTATGATTCCTTCATTGGGAGGAATAGGATTATTTAGAGGAAAGTTGATAAAACTATGTGGAAGATTTACCCAAACCTCTGTGAGTGCTCATGGAACTTAGACAGAGGAAGAATTTGAGGTTGTTAAATTTATTGAGAACAATGCCACATTTGCTATGTTACTAGGAAAACCCTGGATTGAGAAAGATCAGACCCAAAGAAAAGAAGAGGAAGCTCTAGAATATAAAACGAAAGAATTAAAAGATTTTATGACTAGGAGGATATCACACTTGATCAAAGAACAGGAGAACAAGCCGAAGCTCTTTAAAACCAGAAACTTGGATGCCAAAGTTGAAAGAAAACAAGAAGACTTGAAGCACTTATATATACAAGAGAATAGATCACCTATCACAGACAGAGAAGAAGTATTGCTCTTGAACCCTAGTAAAGACCATCAACAACACGAAGTTACTATGCTAAGAGGAGATAAGAATCATAATGGAAAGAGGAATACCGAGACGCAGATCACAGGGAAGAAGGCTAGAAAGCTCAACAAGAAGAAACAAAATTTGGAGAAATTACAAGAAGTTCTAGAGAAGACTTCGCAGAAGGAAGGTCTCCAGAATTTGAACTTCGCCGAAATATCAGAGTAGCTCAGATTGGAACTTCGCCATGGCAGAGCGATATGACCGTTGGAGGCATTATAACCATTCGATTAACGTTCTCGAATGATTAGAACAACATTTATGATCAGAAAGCTCAACATTGAACCATTGGGATCGCGTCGTAATGGACATAACTGCATTGATGAAGGCCTCTTATCCATTGGAGGGATTCATGATGCAGAAGCATCTCTCCATGTCAGCCAGCCAGCCAGCTAGCCACGTCAGTGAATTCAAATCGCGTGTTGAAGAGAGGCGCAGTCCTCATTAAAATCTGAATTCAATGTAATTAAACGTTTAAGCTGGTGAGATATAGAGTCGTGCCTTTGTGCAGGCTGTAGATAAGATCGGCCTTTAATGTTAGTATGGCTGAGATCTAGATCCGATAGCGAACTAGATAGCCCATTCAATGTAATTGAATAGGATAGGTAGATTGGAGGGAAGAGCTCGAAGAGCCCCCTCAGGAAAAAGAGATTTAGTATCTCATTTTGTAGTAGGTTGGAATAGTTAGAAATCTACGAGTAGAGAGCATAAGAGTAGAGCCAGAGAGGAAGTTGAGTTGTAGAGCCAGAGAGAGCTCAAGAACACCTTGTAATTACAGGCATTTTCCATTTTTAATATAAACAGAAACAGTTTTTCTTGCATAAATTCTGTGTTATGTGAATGTCTGTGAGTGTTCTTTTATGCTGTAGATGTATACTGTAGTTGTGCATTTGCAAGAGTGTGTTTGATTTCAGGTGAAGGTCTTTGAGGCTTCACACCAGGAGGGTGTGACAGAACGTTTCGGGTTCTGAGAGTCGTGCATAGAGGATGCACTTCTGAATACTGTGGGTTCAAACAAAGACGTGCTGGGGCAGAAGAAATGGAATCAACAACTCAGGAAAAGACCTCAAGGTTATTGAATACCTTGGAGGCAAGGCTGTGTACGAGAGACACAGTTGCAGATAGAACTTAGCTGTGAGTTCTGTAAAGCTCTGCCAAGTGGGCATTGAGCAGAGGCACAAGGTGTAGTTGGAGGAACTCTACTATGAGTTCGTGAAGAAGAATCAGAATCACTGAGGATTCTGTGAAGCTCTGCCAGGTGGGCATTGAGCCAGTGCAAGGAGTGCCTAGAGGAAAGAATTCTGTTGTGATTTCTTAAGGAATAAGAACCAGAATCACAAAGGGGTGCACAAAGGAAGACTTCTGTTGAGAAGTTCAGGGAAGAAACATAATCACTGAGGATTCTGAGAGCTCTGCCAGGTGGGCATTGAGCGGGTGCATAGGTGCACAGGAGGACAGAACTGTTGAACGTTCTGGGAGAAGACACTCTGCCAGGTGGGCATTTGAGTTAGTGTGCATAAAGGCACAGGGAGAAGAGAACTCTTTGAGTTCTGTAATTGAAGGAAGAATCCATTGAAGGATCTTCATAGGGTTGTTGAACACCCTGCAGCACTCAGCAAGAGGTTGCTTGAGAGAAATAGCCAGGAGGGCATTTCATTCTCCATCTGCAGGAGAAAGGAAGAAAGACAAAATCCCTTAGGGGTCTGAGTGGTTGAGAAGCTCAGGAGAGACAACACTGTGTGTGCGTAAAGACTCTGTAGAGGCGCAGAAGTCAAAGACTCCTTTGAGGATTCAGGAGCAAAGCTCAGGAGGAACAACGTTTTCATACGCGCAGGTGAGAAGCTCAGGATCATGGAGCTCGTAGAAAAGATTGAACAAAGGTCGAGGCCTTTTGAATCTTTGTAAATTCTTCCAAGTCTGGGAAGAAGTGTGCAGAAGCTCAGGAGGAGAAACGACAGCCGTTAGATTGGCTGGAGAAAGAGATCTGGACCGTTGAAGATTTCATGTTCAGGAAGGCGTCAAGAGAAGCACACAAAAGAGGAGATCGCCAGTCGTTGGATCTCACTCAGATACCCGTCAGCCGTTGGATCGGGTGAAGGCGTGCAGAGTTTAGCCTCTGGAGTAAGCACACAAGAAGGACAGATCTGAACCGTAAGATCTTGAGCAAATTTTCCGTCAGCCATCGGATCGGACATGAGCTGCACGAGGTTTACCAACGAGAGTTACAAGGACAAGAGATCGGGAATTTCTATAGGAAAGGTCCCGGGAAGATATGGACCGTCCGTCAGTTGGGACACGTGGCGGAGATCGAGGCATCAGGTGTTGGGATATTGACATTTCCATGGACAGGAGATTGGGTAAGTCCACCTTGAAAACCCCAACACAAATCTGGGTCGTCCATCAGAGGAGGACGCGTGGAAGCAATCGGAGCCATCGGGGAAAGTCTCGACAGGAAGTCGTCTATCGGCATTTTGGTCATCGGGATATCGAGAATCCTGGTGACAAGAGGTTTGGGTATTTCAGAATCGTGAAGTCCGAAACCCCGACAAGGAGGAAAGTACCATCGTGGGGCCAGCTGTCAGCATATCGGAGAAGTGGGAAGTGTCGTTTAAGGGGCCAGCTGTCAGCATATCGGAGAATTAGGATTCGAGGGATCGACAATCCTGTGGGAAAATGCATTTCAGCATTTGAAACCCCAAAGTCCCGATTGGAGGTATGACTGCGGTCATATAGAGGAGGTCGCATGGACCACGAGCTTAGCCGAAGGGCTAATTGAAGTTAGGGGTGCATCGGGAATTTGAAACCCAAAACCTTGAAAGAAGGATAACGCTGTGGTCTTATGAATTAGCGGTCACATGGACCAAAGTCTAGCCTGGAGGGCTAACGCGTAAAGGGCGCGCATCGGTGAATTGGCTCATCGGTGATTGGGAGTTCAAGGGGACAAAGGTTCGTGACATCGAGGATCGCGAAACCACGAATCCCGATAAGGTGATAAGGCTGCGGTCTTATGAGAACTAGTCACATGGACTATGAGCTTAGCCAGGAGGGGCTAAGACCGAAAGGAGCGCATCGGAAAATTGGAGTTCGAGAGTTCAAGAGAACAGGAACTCCCGACATCGGGAAAGAAGAAACCCCGAAACTTGAAAAATTAAGAACGGGAGAAGGTCACAGGCACGTGCAGAGGCCGTGACAGGGAAAATATAAGGACCTATGGATCGGGTTTTTAGCAGCGATTCCACGGAGAAATCGAAA
>JASDQU010750241.1:25271-35713 GCA_032191745.1 Picea mariana
GTTGAAGATTTTGTTGAAGATGTAGATGTTTGCATGGATCTAATGAAGTAGATGCATTATTGATATTTCCACACATATCCACTTTCTCTTCTTGTAATGAAGAAGATCCAAATAAAGTTTGGATGAAACTTCGAAAACCATGCAGTCGTTTCCGGAAAAACCTTGAAATTTTGTTGATTTTAAAACGATCACAACTTCACTTCCTGGACTTTGTTTCAGACGATTTGTTTTTTTCAATTGGATATTTTTCCGATAGGAATTCAAATATCTATTTTTTTTTTTTCTGCAAATTGTGCTAAGAAAATATCCGAATTGAGTCTGATGTGCGTGGCTCCTTTTTTGTCTCCTAAGATGCATGCATTGTGCATGGAAAAGTGTCTCCATGTGACCCATGAGATGCATGCCATACATATTCCACATGAAATTCAAAAAACAAATCTGAAATGGAGTAGACATCATCTTCAATTAATGGAATGCAAATTTGTGCAAATACTTGTGTAAAAGACTCTTCAGAATAAAATGTTTGATCTTCTAATCGTTTCTCTTTTGGCTCTATCTGTTCAATATCCTACATGAAATCTTCACAATCTTATTTATTTCCAAATAGAACCTCCAATATGGTCCATAATTCATTTGGAGTTGATTCTTGTGACTCTTCATATACTTGATGGAAAAGTTTGGGAGAAACAAACATGCATATACATCCTATGGCCATATCTTGTCTATTAAGAAAGTCATTTTTTTCATCAGCAGAATCATTTTCTACTTCCATTGCCATAGTTATTTGGTACAAGCCTCTGCATCTGACCTGAAGCACAATTTTTGGCTTCCATTCCAAATAGTTATGAGGCATGAGAAGTATTGTTGGTGAGTAAAACATAGATTCTATCTTTCTGTGTTCTTCAATCTTCAGTACCTGCAAATTTTTTTTTTTGTAGTTTTTTATTAGCATTCCGTCAGCTCTGATACCATGTAAATGTGTTGAACCTGCACAAAATAGATCTAGCTAGAAAATACCACACACATTTGTAGAGAGAAATCGAGAAAGAAGAAGCAAGAGAGAAAGAATTGAAGAATTCTCATTAACCGTATTACACACTCAAAGAGTGAATAATTTACAATAGATATAAGATACATGAGTAACTAATGCACCATAGTGGTGGTCTAGAGTGATATGGACACACACTAGCAGTTACAGGAGTAAACTTCCACCTAGTCTAGTCTCTCAGGAAGTTACGAGAGTGAACTTCCACCTAGTCTGAGTTAACTAGTCTATCAATCTTCAGTTAACTAACTGAAACAGAGTGAAGTGAGGAGGAGATTAGGGAATCATGAGTAATGTTCTAGTATGGTGATGATCCCAAGGACAATGTGCATTATCTGGTGATGAACCCAATGTTGCATGGTGATAATCCTAATGTAGCATCTAGACTCCACTCAACTGATCAAATTGAAGTGAAAACTAAAGAGAATATTCTCCCTAGAGGAATATTCTTTCTAAAATATAGGAGACTGAATAATGACTAATAAACAAGGAAAAAACTTAGGAAAAATAAATCCTAGGTGTGTGTGAAGTAACTCCAACAGGTGTCACCCTCCTTCACAACCCCAATCTCTCTTCGATTCCACCCTGCATCAATTACAAGGATCAAGTAAAGAAAATTAAACACATATGTGTAAAATCAAATAAATGATACATAAAAAATTATCATTAACACATTATCTCACCGTGAATATCTCAGCCCTTGATGGAGATTCACTGGCAAATGGAGCACTAGGTTGTACAACCTCTATTGTGGCAGCCTTGGTGGATGGGGATGATGGAAATGGTGGTGGGGGTGGGTGGCATACAGGTACGTCCACTGTATATGGATGCGATGGAAGAGGTGGGGCTGATGAGTGGTCTACGTGCGAATCTAATGAGGAGGCATGTAATAAGAAAAATGTTAAGGGTCGGCTACGATAGACCCCCACAGGTTGTACAAGTGATTGAAACTCCCTAGGCTTGGATAAAGGTAACCCAGAAGCAAGGCCCAAGTCCCCATGGAGTGTAGTAGTACTATATCTAACAAATGTTTCTGCAGCGTGCATACGTATTAATAATATTGAACTATTAGTACCAAATAGTAAAATTCAAAAACATAAACACAAAAAATTTGAGAATTATATGATATTTAACTCTACACATGGTATGTGTGATGCAAGTGACTTGTCCATCCCAGATGGACATTCCCTGACATGACCTAGTCCCAAATCCTATAGAAACACAAGAACATTAAAAATTTGAGGATGTCATAAAATAAATAAATGAGTATGGTGAATTTATCAAATGTGACACATACTTGTGTGTGGGGTGTTCCCAATGAGAATGTTGCCTCTATTATTGCATCAGTGGTGGGGCTAGGAACTAATGCATCCATCAACGTAGATGGTCTACTGCTTGGACGTAACAACTGCAAAACAAAATACAATACACACACACACACACACATACACACACACACACACACACACACACACACACACCACACAAAATAAATATATAACGATGAAGAACATAGAGAGGGTTAAGATACTTACCTCTGCCATGAAGCTATGTTTTCCACTGAGCTCTATAGGACCATAACATGTCTTCCCGCAGACCGAGCATCTGTGAGGTTCACATGGATGACTGATATGTCCATGTGCCCTCTCCTCGTTGTACTTTGTTGTGCACACTAAAGATCCAACCCCTCTATCAATGTCACTGGAAGGCACCTCTTGTTGAGATAGTGCAAAAAAGATAGTGTATTGCACTAGGATACGATTCAATGATGAAATGGCTAGTTGTACCGGTTAAAATCTCTCTACAATAGGAGGATGTTGGGTAGGGGGGTCAGGACTTCATCTTGGGGGATGAGGACCTAACATGGGATCACGCCTAACATGCTCTAAGTCATGTGTGAACCCTTGACCCACCCACTAGAAGTCACCCATGTCAAAGTAGTTGACATGCTTACCCAAAATAAACCCAACCCATAATTTTCTCAGAAAATATAAGGGCACATCCCTATTATTGCAAGGAGTTTTATCAAATACCATATACCACTTATCCATCCAGTTTTGACTAATCCGGGGATGGATGCACCAGTCAATAGAGAGTCGTTTCTTAGTCAATGGTAGTTCTTTTCCATTTCTAGGATCCCTAAAAATAGTCAATATTTGTTGTTTTGAAATGCCCAAGTCTCTGACATGGTTTTTTCCCAAACCAATGCTATTGTACACATACATTCTTTCCCTATAATAAAAAATAGAGGTCAATTTCCCTTGTGCACTTGCAATGGACTTCACAATGATGTCCAAGGAAGTGGCCAAGGAGACTCTGCTAGGCTCTCTAGTGTCCCTTAATTGTTCCTCAAGGGTTCTTAATATGACCAACCCCTCATCAATTTGATTGTTTACATTGGGTGGTTGTGGTGTGTTGGGGTTTTTCTCTCCTTGGTTTTCCTCTGAGTGATTTACATCATCTCCTGGTTCCATTTTATCATATATGTTGCAATTTATTAAGCCATCACATGTCAATTAGGTTGGTTTTTTAATTATAATAGAAGACTACACATTTCTTTAATTTAGATTCTTGGGAGCAAAAGACTAAATTGGAAATGACTAAATTGAGAGAAAAATAAAAGAAATCAAACATACCTTGCTAGACCGGGACACGGTGGCAAGATCCTCATCTTGTTGCTCCTCTCTATTTTCTCAATGAGAGTAAAAAATTGAGTGCAATTTGTGCAAATGAGCACAAATCGCGCTTGCAACCCTTTAAATTTTTTTTAGTAGAGTAACGCATGCGTGTTCCTAGGAACACACACACACGTTCTTAGGAACACACACGTTTTCTTAATAACACATGCACGTTCCTACCATTAAACCTACATGGCAGGTTGGCTAGAGGTTCAGGCGCTTCCAAACCTATAGGGTTAGGAATGCATGCACATTCCTAAGAACATGCATGCGTTCTTGCTAACCCCCTTGCCACTTTTTCGGTCATCAACTTCATGCACTCACCCTTACAAATTATAAATATAAATCAATGTATGAGATCCCCTTGTTTGTGGGACAAGAGACCTTCTCCACATAATGATTTGATTGATTAGATTACGTGCACATACCCAACAAAATTTCAAATTTTCCAGTGAATGTTTTTCTTACAAAGGAAAAGTAACAAATTTGATATTTAATAATAATTTATTATTTCCCTCTGTTACTACAAGAATTTTGGGATTTAACATTGAAAAAATGTAAGAAATCTCTTAGCATTTGATGTTATAGAGTTCGTAATAAACACCTTACAATATCAATACCATAATGTCCTTGATAATGTGTAATCGAACATCTAAAGAAACATTTAACAAAATGTCTACAAATACAGATTTAGTGGCAAAAAAAATAAGTTCCTTTGATTGAGGATCTTATTAAGTCCTAAGTTAACACCAAATAAATGGCCAAACTAATAATATTTTAACATAAAGAAATAAAATAATAAATAATGATAATAATAAATTGTAAGCTAGTAATAATAATCCTTGATCCTTATGACCCCTTATATAGTTACCCTTATGATCCCCCAAAACATAACTCCTAAGTACACTAATTCCTTGAGAGAATCACCTGCTAACATACTCTTATCCTAAAGACGTGTGACCCCTTGATACACTATGACCTCAACCACACTAAACCCCTTATACAATTTGATCCAAAACCTCTATGACCCTTCATAAAATCACCAATTATCACATTATGACCCTGAACCACGATCCCCTAACAACATCACTCCTCTAGAACAACTAGCCAACTATCCTTGATCCACCAACTATCCCATCAACCAACTAGCCCACTATGAATCCTCAACCCACTAAAACCAATAACTCACTATCTCTTGACCATCAATGACCGTATCAACCTCCATTAACCATCATTAACCATGGTGGAACCATGTTGACTATATAGACCACATTCACCATGCTTCTCTATATTAACTACATTGACCCACGCACCCCTAAACTGCTTTGATCAAACTATCATAATGCAAAATCGTATTAAACTGAGCCATTACGAATGTATCATGGTAATCCCATCACCCACATTCCTTCTAACCCAATAATTTCATTAAACTATCGACCCAACAACCCTCCACCCTCATTAAACATATTTACCATTGTTGGCCATGGTTGACCATTATTGGCCATGGATGGTATAGAAACCCACTCACCCATAACCCCATAACCCATATTCACCTATGTTATATAACACAAACTATTAATCAATATCAATCCCCTCATCACAACTAGCCAACTACCCCTAAGCAACTAACTATCCTTCTTACCATCTAATCTACTATAAACCCTTAATCCATTAAGATCAATAACATATTAACCACTATTGACCATTATTGA
The DNA here is from genome assembly GCA_032191745.1 of Picea mariana. Lineage (NCBI taxonomy): Eukaryota > Viridiplantae > Streptophyta > Pinopsida > Pinales > Pinaceae > Picea > Picea mariana. Next base: position 30,707 of record JASDQU010750241.1, read on the forward strand.
CCATGTCAGGTGTATACTCTGGATAGAGCGTGCACATTTGTCGAGATTAAATCTTCATCTAGACAGGGGAAATGAACATATATCTCAATACCCAACAAATGTGTCGAGGTGTACCTCACCTTTAAATAATCTACCTCGCATTGACTTTCAACAATCCCTTTTATGTCATGACAAAACATCACAAGAATTTACACCACCACCCTTCCTATTACCTAAATTAGCTCTCACAAGTTCATCGATAATTCCTAGGTTCTACTCCTCCATCAAATTACTCCCCAAGTGGATAATGCATTGAGGAGCTAACCCATCTCTAGAAGGCTTAATCACCAAATTGGACCATATCTATTAGCTTTCTAACCAATCTTAATTGCCACCTCCATCACCACCTCAAAAACCCCTCTTAATTACCACCTAAAAACCAATTCTAGTACTATTCACTCATTTAAAGATAACTTAAAAGATATTATATTATAACTTAAATAAAAAATGTAAATTTAAAAAAGAAATATATATTTATAATATATTCTAGTAAAATGAAAATAAAAATGTAATACGAAGACAAATTAACTTATATTCACAAATAAATTAATGAACCATAATAATTTCTTATAAAAAAGGACCTTTGTATAAGGACCTTAAAGGGGAGAGTTGGCTCTAAACATTTTATTAGACATAATAAATACTTTCAATAAGTTAAGAGTGGGCACAATATTCTCATCAACAATACTCAAATGTTTATGTAACATCTTTGACTACTCGCAATTCACTTTAAAAATATCAACATTTTTCATCATTTACAACACTTCAAAAATATCTGATTTGCGTTTTCAAGAGTCTGATTGATTTGCATCTTGACATAGCCATCCCTCATTTATCATTTATGTTAAGGGTCTTGTTACGTAAGAAGCACTTAAACAACACAATAAAGCTGTGAGGGTGACAACCTATGACTAATCCGCATATACAATGGAGACGGGGGATTGATATCATTTGGAGTGGGTGGGAAAGAAAAACTTGCATATTTATTAATATTAGATTTGCAAGTTTAAGTATGCCAGGTTATGAAAGTGAAGTATATAAACTCCCATAAGTTGTTGGTGAACAACTATTGTCAAAGATTATAATTTGTTTGTCCCAAGGTTTCCGTGGTTGAAAAAACAGCACATATTATACGATTTTAATTTGTTTGTCACCAGCTTTCCGTGGTTGAAATAACAGCACATAAATTTTGATTTGAAAGGTAAAACGGTGAGAGTGTTGGACCGCCCAGCTATAAATAAAAATAGATTAATGACAATTTCAACGTTTCTTTAAACAAATTGATTTTGATTTGGAATTAGTAATTTAAATTTTCTATGTTTTGGTTTATTTTGTCGTTTAATTTTGTTGGAAATTTGGTTACAAATTGTTGGATCTGTAGAGTTGAACGATTAAGTTTGATAGAGTGTCCTTTTCAGAAAGCGGAATTTTTATCGTTTAATTTTGTAAAAATTCTGTTATAAATTATTGGATCTGCAAAATTGAATGGTTACCTTTGCATAATTGAGTATCCAAATTAAAAAAAATAAATAAATCCATATTGTTTAATTTCGACTACAAATTGTTGAATCTATAACATTGAATGATTAAATTTATATAATTTGAATACCATTTTTTTTTTCTAAAAAAACTAAATCCATTTATAAATTCATAAATTTTAATCGCAAAAAATAAAACCGTTCCATTATAAATTCAGAAATTTTGATCGGAAAAAGTAAAACCGCACATAAATTTTGATTGGAAAGGTAAAACGGTGACAGTGTTGGACCGCCCGGCTATAAATAAAAATAGATTAATGACAAATTCAACTTTTCGTCAACAAATTGATTTGATTTGAAATATTTAAAGCCCTTCCCAGACGCTAGACGGTTAAAAGTGATCATTCTCAATACAATTATACGGAAAACTGTGCTCAATATTCGTATTATATAATTTTGGGTTTGTGACTTCAATTCGTCTCCGCGTCGTGAGCTAGATGAGTCAAAGAGCGTAGTTTAAATGTTTCATTTTATGGTATTAAAAAAATTATAACTTTTTGATTTTGTTTAAAATTTGATGAGTATTGGTTGGATTTGTAAATTTAAGTGATTAAATTTATATAATTAAAATATTATAGAGTTTTATTGTAAGTTAAATTTATTTATATATTTAGAAATATAATTTAAACAACAAAAAATAGTAATTTTATTTAAATTTACATCACTACATTCAAAAAAAATGTTTAACCAACCCAATTAAACAGTGAGATCAAATTTCCAGTTTAACAAGACAACTCGTGCTTCCAAACTTACTATGGAGATTGTGTAAACTTTAAAATCTTTGGAATTGTCTCCCTTGACAAGGCCATACCGTTCATAACGCTCCTCTCTTTTCTTTGGGCGCTCATAACGCTCTGATCCCCATATTGTCTCACCAAGTAAAGTAATAAGGTTCAATGTGAAGCAATTGTTGTGGAATTATTCAGCTGAATCCATAAAATTTAATGTGTGGAATCATTCAGCTGAATCCATTTATATATTTAGAAATATAATTTAAACAACAAAATAAAATATTTAATGGACATCAAATTAAACAATAAAATCAATTTTTCAGTTTAACAAGACAACTAGTGCTTTCAAAGTTCCAAACTTACTTTAGAGATTGTGTACACTTTAAATTCTTTGGAATTGTCTCCCTTCACGAGGCCATACCATTCATAACTCTCCTCTCTTTTCTTTGGGCGCTCATAACGCTCTGATCCCGATATTGTCTCACCAAGTAATGTAATAAGTCTCAATGCGAAGCATCCCCATATTGTTTCAACAAGTAATGTAAAGTAATGTAATAAGTCTCAATGCTAAGCAACTCTCGTGGAATCATTCAACTCAATTCATTTATCTATTTAGAAATACAATTAAATAACAAAAAAAATAAAGATTTTGTTTAAATTTACATTATTTTTAAATTTTTTTTTTTAACTAACGTCAAGTTAAACAATGAGATCAATTTTTCATTTTAACAAGACAACTCGTGCTTCCAAATTTACAATGGAGATTGTGTACAGTTTAAATTGGCCTTGACTGAAACATCCAAAGGTAAAACATTTAAACTATTGCTTCTAAATTTTTTGGAATTGTCTCCAGAAAACATCCAAAGGTAGAAAGTTTAAACCACTGCGTTTAAATTCTTTGGAATTGTCTCCAGAAGTAGGTTACAGATGTGCACAATTAATGATCTTTTAATCTAAAAACCTAATTTGATGGCTAGCAATAAAAGATGCTAGCATATTCTTAGTCGTCCTCTCAAACCAATGAATAAGATTCATTGTTCATAACTTCTTTGCATTTATGAATACACTAGCACAGCTGCATTTATGAATACATAATAAGTTACTTTTTCACATTTACCTAATCATATTAAAAAATTACTAAAGTAATATAATTGCCACATTTAGATGACTAACAAAAATTAATATTTGTAGAAATTTTTATTATCAAGTTTACATGATTAAACCACGTATTTTAATTTTAACGCGGCGTTCACCAGCCGACTTTGCGGCTGTGCTAGTTTATATATAGTCAGGCGGTCGATGTTTTCCTACCTTTCGGGCAAACCGCGTTATTAATGATGTACTTTAAACGCATGCGTACAGGTAAACCGCCTTCCCTACGTTACGTGACGCAACGACCATGATGGACGCGCACCGAGCATACACGGTATTATTAATTAATCAATTACACTTGCTATATATATCTCTGAACACAGAAATAGAATCCCATCGGCATCTATGCAGACTAAGAAACCCGACAATATGAACTCCTCCGTCCCTATTCAGTCACAGCAAAGCAATAGTGTAAAGTCGGTTTCATTCGGCTTCTATGAGCCCCAGAATGGTCGCGACATTCACGATGCAGTCACCCACATGGCGAGAGTGGCGGCTGTGCTGGAGCTGAAAAATAATATCAAGGTCGCCATTCTCAAAAGCATAGAGCATTCATGGGTATGAATGTATTCTATCTCATCTCCTTCTCATTTCTAGAATTTTTTCTTCTCAGATCAAAACCTGGCCCGGCATTAGCTTATGTCATAATCATATGTTTGCAGGCCGCAGTGTTTGCAGTTTGGGCTGGAGGATCGGATGCAGGCAATCATGCGCCGACATTAAATCTGCCAGAGGTATATTGTTTTAGGAATCGATATTTTTCCTTTACTGACTATATTGTAATGATAAAAGTAGATCAGGCGTTGCTAATTAATCGGCCCCATCGATTTCGTTTATATGACCAGGCAGCGGCGTTCACAAAGGGGATGGATTGCGCGGTGAGAATAGTGGAGTCTGGTTGGTTCCGCCTCAGTTCCCAGGAGCTCAGCAAAGGCGTTCCCTTTGCGCAGTTATCGTTAGGCGACATTGTTAGCCTCCGGAGAATATACATGTCGAGCTCGAACATACAGGAGGTGATGTCTTACTGCTGCCTGGCCATTCTCAAGTCATACTTCTCTCGGCTTAAAGGCATATTCTCCTACTCGTTCTATGATTCTTTAGACGGGTTGCAGATAATTGGGTTGGGAGTGTGGGATAGCGTCGAATCGGCCTCTGTTCTCGAAAAGAATCCCAAAACCAACCCGGCGTTGCCATTCTGGAAAGAACTGGGAGCCAAGAAGCTCAGATACCACGTTTGCCAGGTCGTCTACATCACCTACCAGAGTCCTGTGCTCGAGAATTCCAGGCCAGGTTTTCAAATATAATGACGATTTAACTTCAATTCGTTTTTGCCGTCATCAAGTTGTGGCATAAGAGTCACAAATATAACCTCCCACAGACAGACATACAGTTCTGGAGGGAGTTCATGATGACAGACATACAGTTCTGGAGGGAGTAAGTGTTGGTTTACATACACCAGTGATCTAATGTAGTTAAGTTTACTTAGGGCGGTGATCTAGTGTAGTTAAGTTTACTTAGCACAGTGATCTAATCACTGTGCAGATTTA
>JASDQU010750242.1:27343-37870 GCA_032191745.1 Picea mariana
ATATTCTAGGTGATCATGGCTTATCACAGGGTTCTCATGGCTCAGCAGTAGCCATTTTTCATGCTTTTACATCTTGACAACCTTCTGGCTCAGTTAAAGTTATGGACGAAGGTTACTCTTCTTCTCCCAATACTATAATAGATAAGGACGAAGGTTACTCTCCTTCTCTCGGTACCATAATAGATAGGGATGAAGGTTACTCTCCTTCTCTCGGTACCGTAATAGATAGGGATGAAGGTTACTCTCCTTCTCCCGATACCGTAATAGATAGGGACGAAGGTTGCTCTCCTTCTCCCGATACCATAATAGATAGGGATGAAGGTTTCTCTCCTTCTCCCGGTACCATAATATATAGGTACGAAGGTTACTGTCCTTCTCACGGTACAAAAATGCTTAGGGATGAAGGTTACTCTCCTTCTCCCGACTCAATCATAGATAGGGATGAAGGTTACTCTCCTTCTCCCAAGTCAGTCTCTATTTCATGCGATTGGATTATAATCTTTCGCATAGTTCGCCCTCGAACCCGAGAGCTCAGTTTCTCATCTCTGCACTCTTCGCAGATCTTTCACTTTCACTTGTATCACAGGTATACATAAATTCATGAGACATCATAAATTTTAAATTCAAAAATTTTCTTGTAAATCTGTCATCTGCAGATTTCGAAATTCCACATTTTGTTCTCATATTTGTTTTCATATTTTTTTCGCACGGGAACCAGATTCATAAGCATGGGGGTTCCCTCCCCATAGAAGTTTATCTCAGAAGGCAATTGGCCTTCCTTATGGGCTTACAATAGTGCCATATCCAAGGCTCTTTCTTCCCGCAATTCATTCCTCAGCTAAACAACTTGTTATTCCTCATGCACATTATATTTTCATCGCATACTTGCAGTGGATCACAAACAATTTCAGAATTGTGCATACTAACAATCAAATTTACTTTCTCAAAAAAGGAAATACCATTCCTTACAATTTGGCTCAGCAGGCAATTGCTCTTCCTTATGGCTAACAACACTGCCATATTCATGACCCTTCTCTCCCTGCAATTCATTATTTACACAACCAAACAAACTGTTAGTCTTTCATGCATCCATGTATATATATCTATATTCAAAACCATGCATACTAACAATTCATCATATCTATAATAACATGAAAAAGGGAATCCTATTCCTTTCCTATGCCTCATTTCAACATATTGAACCTTTCAAAACATAATTCAACATTTCAAAGGATTTAACAAAAGTGCCACTATTCATGGCCACATTCGTACTCAATGCACCCTTGCATTGATTTCAAGTTTGTCACACTTTATGACAGGTTCTTGGCCATGGTGTGTTGGAATTTGACCAACCTCTTCACCATATGGCTTATTCATTTTCATTCATTCTTACAGTAGGACCATAGTTCCTACTATAGGTCGATCATGATCCCAAATCAGTACTCCTCAAACTCAAAATTTTCACATGAATTCCTTTAAGCATTCTTCCTTTATTAGCAACCAGGGTGGCAACACTCATGGCCACCCAAGAAATTCTCTTAGTAAAGGTTTTTGACCTTTTGAGTCAACAGAGATCATTTGGTTCAAATGATCCTGCATCATACTATCAGTCTCCACTGCCAAAGGTTCACACCTCCATCATTCGAGTTCTCCTTCCCAAATCATACCCTACTTGGGTATCCATGGCATACAACTGCCCTTTCAAAATTTCGTGCATAACATGAGACAATAAAATATTTCAGAAGGGGTTCTTACCAAATCCCTTCATACCTTGTGCCACATAGGCATGAACAATTTTATACCTGTTTTGGCTGGTAGCACCCCCTCTGATATTATCCCATCAATGGTGCTCCATGGGGACTTTTAAAGTCCCTTCAACAATATTTCAACAAGAACCTTCTCATAGTCATCTTCTGATTGAGGTTGTTCATTATTGGAAACTGTCTTTCTCAATAGTTCCAATATATTTCTTTCTACACATGACATACATCATAAACACATTAGTCGTCATGTAAATTAAAAATGCAAGTACCATAGCATTTAAATTAATAAAACATTTTCAGACATGTCCTAGCATATCTGTATGCACTTCATCACATTATCCTTAAATGTTTCAACAAGTGCAACACAAACAAAATTCGATTGTATCTTCAACAATACAATCCTTATCACTATGGTTTCAAAACCTTTTTACTTACATTAGCGTACCAACTTTCTCATCCAAGAGAAAACATAATACTCAGCAAGGAAAGAATTGAGGGCTCTCCCCTTCTTCCAATTCCTTCTACATCGCCTAGGACTTTTCATCCCAGTCGAGTTATCTCTAAGGCCTCACTGCCTTTTTCTTAATCATGGCTTCAATCAAGCCTATTCAGTTAAACTTACTCATTTATTCATTTAATCGTACTCAGGGGGTTTGCTTACCTTTTACCAATTATACCGGTTTCCACAACTGCTCTTTTAATCCTACGGCTCTATTAAACAATTTAGGGTTCTTAGGGTGAGGAAAGTGCTCCTCCTTTTCTCCCCCTTTACTTATGAAATCTACTTCTTATTGTGATCTTTCTGCTCTTTTCCTGAGCAACCTTGGTTAGACCTCACCCTAACCTTTTGGATACAAAAGTATGCTTTAGTAGCAAGCTTTTTGTTCATAGTAGATCATGAACCTCTGTATCCTGCACATTATCATTCGGTTCTCAGAGTGGTCAATATTCAGTTGTTAGTCTTCCACCTACACATTTTATTTTAAAATGTAATCCAGGATTCTTATACAGACAGGATTTGCAACCCATTGCCCAACCTTCCGCAATTATTAGGGTTGCAACTATGTTCTTCTGATAGAGTTCTTACACAGTTTCCTTCACAGGGAAATTCTTCCACATGCAACTTCCTCATTGCATATCCATCACTATCTATGATGGCCTTAACCTTGAATTAGCTTCAGCTTGTTAATAAGCATTCTTTAAGGGACATAGACATGCATTCCATATTATGCATCCACACATATTCTAGTTTTTGGTACCTTACGTCCATGATGTACTTAGCTATACTCATAATCATAAGCCTGTGTGTAGTTGCCATAGGTATATTTCATAGCCTACATACATCTCTACTTTAAACTCAATCAACTCATGATTGTTTACAATCATTCTCATGTGATCCTCAAAGGCATAATCATTCGCCTCTTATCATGACAACGGAGCATCCTTGCTCGTTTACTCTTTCATTTATTTGTACTGGCTTTTCCTGGGGAGATGGAGCACATTCCCCTTAAGCTATCATTCAAAACAAAACTTTCCTAACTCTTCAAAATGGAGTCAACCATGCATCCATGGTATTCATTCAATCTTGGCAAGCGCAATGCTTGCCTCACATTTTACTCATCTAGGCAGTTACCTCGTGCCTTTAGTATACCTATACTCTTTCATCATACATGTGCATCACTTGCATATTTAATATCATTCGTACCTAAATGGTATTAATATCAGGCTTCATGTCAAGCAGCTTTACAATGCATTAAATCCCTGCACTCAAGCATAAACACATACAAGCCTAACCAAACATTCATCATGCAAGCTCATTTCTTGCACCCTTTTCATGTCAGGCATGTACATGGGCATCTAAGACTTCTAGATCCTCCTCCAAGGATATTGTTTCCATCCTTATGACAAGCCCCATAGGAACACTCAACACTGAGTTTCCCTTTCAGTTGAGGGCTTGCAGTCATTCACACGACACATGGATGTTGAATCAGACATAGTCATAACTATGTTCCCTTTTTATACGATAACAGCTAGCAAAAAAACCTTATTGCCTCAACTTCTATAGGACTTACCCATCTCACCTTTCCCCTGGTCATGAGGATTTATATACTCTGAGTTTAATATAAAACAATAATTATATTGCCAAGGATCCTACCTGATCCTATCAAATTCCTTTAATCCCACAAAGGTATTAACCATTATAAAACCAGACATCATTAGTGCTTAATGTTCCAATCGCCCATGCTTAGAGGCAATGTCACTAACATTAGGTCATCTGACTTTCGGGCTTCAACTACCCTTGACAGAACCCTGCCACCTTCATCTATCCACATTCAAGTTTTATTATCACTGTTAATTAGCATATCCCTACTCCGATAAGAGTAGTTACCACTTTGACAAAGGGGTTAAAGAAATTCTTCTGCTGAAATTCAATAAGAATTCCCAAAATCACAAGTTCAATCTACAGTCCTTCTCCTCAAGGGGTAAATGAAGATAACACTACCTCTTTATGCGACTTGTGCATGAGCCCAAGTAGGTCAAGTGTTGTAACCATGCTCTGGTACCAATTTGTAACATACCCACAACGGGGCATAAATAAAAAAATAAAAATAAAAATAAAATTCTTTTTCCTCAAATAGTCGAATCCTCCATCCACGATCTCTAATGGATATTCAAAATTCCTGAGCTGAAGAAGCTCTTCCGGTTCCTACTGGAACCTCTAAGAAATGAATCCTTCAACCATGTGAACTAGCACCGGACGCAAGCCTCCTCCACATGACCACTGGTTGTGACCACATGCCTATCCAAAAAGGCACTTCACGACTTCGCACTTAGGATATTCTGTTGTGAGTAACTCGACTCTCCCAACTTCCCAAATTCTGAAATAAGAGTCTAGCACATGTAGCTCCTCCCTTAACCTTCACTGATGTGACCTCTAGTTATGACCCGGGGCCCAACTTTCGAGTGTTTCAGGACTTTGCACTTCGCGAGATCGCAATCAACTCTCCCCTATTTTGGTTTTCTCGATTCCCTGATTCCTGAAATTCACCCACGTCAAATCGACAGTCCATGATCCTCAGTGATATAACGGTCCTGATCTCTTCTTGCGAATCGGGACTTCGCATCTCAGGATTTCTGGAAATTAGTTCACTTACCTCTTTTCCAGAAGTCCGATCTCCGAACTCCCGACAGTGTCAGATCAACGGTCCGAGACTCCCCGTGATCCAACGGTCCAATTTCTCCCTCACGAATTGGGACTTCACATTTCGTGACTTTGGAAGACTGCTCACCTCTCTTCTTCTGACTCCCGATTTTCCTAGGTTCCTCAGGACTAGATCTACCATCCACGCTCTCCCTTTGATCGACGATTGCGATCAAATCATGAGTTTGTGTTTCGGGTATTTCGCAAAGTCCTCTCTCCAATGAACCTTCAAAGGGTTAGACCTCGTGCATTTTCCTTGGGATCCAATGGCTGTTGGTCCTCATTCTCAGATCTGATGGCCCATATCTGATCTCCTCTATGCTTGTTCCTCGTTGTTTGGACTCTGATCTGACAATCCAAGTTCTTCACAGTGCTCGATCCAACGACCATTGTTTCTCCTCCCCCTGAGCTTTCTCTTTCTTCCTTGACTTGGAAGACTTCATACGTTTCAAAGGCTTCACCTTTGAACTACCTCCTGTGAGCCCAGTGACTTCAGGTCTCGTCTATGTTTCTGAAAACACTATCTCTCCTGAGCTTTCAACTTGAAACAAGTTCACCTCTACGTGCACTTCTGCATGTGCAAAGCAATAAGGCTCGTGCACCTTGCTTTGATCAAATGGTTGTCGATTCTCTGCATTGTGATCCAACAATGACTATCGGTCCTCCTTCTGAGCTTCTAATCTCCTCTGACTTAGAAGATTTTCTAAGTATTCAAAGGCCTCAACCTTTGCTTCTCATACAAGTCTGTCTCCTTGGATCTCGTCGACACTTCTGAAAAGTATTATCCCTTTTGAGCTTGATCCTTAGGGGATTTTGAATTCCCACGCACTCCTTGCGTTAATCTACTCGTGTCAGATCGATTGTCCACGACCTTCCTCGATCCAACGGTCCATATTACATCGCAACTTCAGGTTTCAGAAGTTTAATCGCACCAACGTGCGATTCTCCCGATGTGCAAACTTCGATTTCACCAATCCGACGGTCAAGGAGGGTCCCGATAGACCCTTGGATCTGCAGTCCATATCATTTTGTGTCTTTGAATTTCAGAAGACTTGGCCGCGCTAACACGTGAATCTCTCGATGTGCAAACTTGCGAAGACTGAAGTATTTGAGCCATTAACACCTGCTCTCCTTCTTCAAATCCAACGATCGTGATAGACCTTGGATCCTACCTAATGGATCTTGTCCGTTCATCTTCCAAATAAAAGGGTATTCCCTTTCGATACTTGAATCTCGCTATCCTTCCTGATCTCCGTCGGTTATGAAGGACTTAAGAGCCTTGCGCTCTTTTTCCTGAACTTATCACTTCGAAGGGTCTTTTGCACACCCCTTGCGCTCCTCCATCGAGTCTAGAAATTAAGAGGTTCTCAACCTCTGCCCACCTCATAGAGACTCCATGCATATCTGCACTACCTCTCCTGAGCTTAACAGACTCCGTCCTCCCAGAGACTCAGAATGACTAGGAGGGTCGACATGTGTGCATGAAACTGTACCTAAGGTCGACGAAATCACAGTTCGTGGCTCTAGCTTAAGACACCATAGGACTCAAGCATTTATGAGAATAGGTCATGTCCGAAACATATAATTTCATACTTTCCTATTTACACAATCAAGCAGACATAAAAGGGATACAATATAACCATTAAGCAATCATGCACATCCCTGAAAACATTCACAGTATATCCAATTTCATTACACAATTACAGCCCAATTACAAAGGGTATGAGTATACTTATCTATTACAGGTTGCATCCAAGTAACTGAATGTGGGTGTTCGTCCTTCCACCCGACCATAGGCTCAGAGGCATTCATTCTTAGCACTCTGGCCACCCCCGTTCCAAGCCATGGTATCACCAGGGAACTCTAGCAGTTCTCAAGGATTCTTTCTCTGTTTCAGCTTCTGCTTGGGTTTTGTTCTCTGCAAACTTTCAGAGATTTCTCTCTCTGTTATGGCCCCGGGTGAGGTTTATCAGATGCTCACTCAACATCAAGCTCGCAACCTTCTGTTCATTATCCCCTAGGGAAGCTCTCGCATTCTCCTTACCAAATTTCTTATAGATTTTTCCTAGGATGGTTCTTGACCCATCCTATTCTTTCTATCAGAAGGGAACTCAGGTCAACTTGGTCTATCATACCCAGTGGTACTTCGGGGTAACATTCTATAGTCAGACCATGCTCCCATTCATGGGAGTGGTTGATAATTCAACCACTATTCCTTTCTTCATTAACTGGTTTCTCTCCTTGGGATCCGAAGGAGATTTATTATCCCCATCAAGGGAAATTTGGGGTTATTTGATATAATGAACCCTCTCTTATAGTTTTCACATTCTTTCCTCTAGTGATATCATGGCCAATAATTTCAAGGCTTCACCCCCATAGTCAGTTACTGGCAACTCAAACAATAATACATTTACACTATCCACATGCCTTAGCATGGTAATCCTATTTTATGATTAATTACAAGCTGGGAGAAACATGGTGTTACAAGGAGAAACCCTATAGATAGTTTAGTTAGGGGGAGCAACCCTGAAGGGATGTTACCTTTTCCATTGATGTCAAATGGGGAGAGATTCATCAAATGCATGGATCGAGAGTTAGATGATGGAGAGAGAGCACAGAGGCATGTTTCCATGGGAGCATGAGCAATATGAATTCAGTGTTGCATCAAAGTGTTGCCATCAATGCCAAAGGGAGAGATTTTTGATTAATTGGGTTGGTTGTCATTGATGTCAACCTTTGAAGCAAGTCTGGTAGCAACTTCTGTAGCTCCAACAGTAAGTCTGGTAGCAACTTTCGTAGCTCCAACAATATGGTTAAGGGACTTAATATTGTTTGATGTATAATGGTATGAAGATTAGTATATTTGTAGGTAAGACTATTCTATATGGATAGTACATGTCATGCCATTTCCGATGATATGTGGAACGTCACATAACTCCTCATGGTTAGAGATTTATGGCCTTGTGAAGTTGGAGAGTCCTCATGAGTTATCTAGAAGGTCAAAATAAGTCAAATTATTCTAGAAGCTCCTAGAAGAAGTTGATTAGTCAAGTGAGTGAAACTAGGAGTTAATCACGGGTTAAGTTGTTGCAATAAGAAAAGAATTAAAAATAAAGTAGTTGCAACTAGAAGTGGAGAATTTACTATTTGTAGCAAAGTGGGTTAGAAGTGGACAAGTGGTTAGAAGTGAGTTAGCCCTAAGATAAGGAAATTGGGTTAAGTTGGTTAGAAGATAACCCCTTGAGGAAGCTACATGGAAGTATAAATAAGAGAGCAAGACTCTCCTATTAAAGCCTATTGAGCACATTGAATATCTATTATTATGTAAGGTTTATTGCAGGTACTCATTGATACATCTGAAGTTATGCAAGTATGAGGTAGCACGAAGGGTTGACGGAAAAAGTTTCAGAATTACATAAAATACTGAAAAAACCCTAATTTTTGAAGTGTACGTGGGCTGCAATGGAGAAGGGTGTGTACGTACGCGGGATGATAGTATAACATGGTGCGTACATGTGGGAAAAGCCATGGAAAATTGAGGAGATAAAGATGTCAGGTCTCTAGAATCTAAAAGCAAGCTCCCAGGAAGGTCTACAATGACCAGGTACAATAGATCTATCTACAGGTTCAAAAGGTATGTCTTATTTCTCTGAGTAGTTGGATTTTTTTGTCTACATGAGAAATGATTATGGGGGTTTGAGGATTTTCCCCAGAGAAGCTATTCATTGTATGGCACTTACTGTATAAGCCAGATCTACAGAAATACAATGTTGGTATATTTAATATTTATCATTGGTACATCTTGTTAGTGTTGAGGCACATCTAGTATTTCTTGGCATATGGTTAAGGGTTCTTGTGGTACATGGTTGAGAGCTTGTGGTTGTGAAGTTGTTGAAGTTGTGTGAGGTTGTATATCAATAAGGGTTTGATGTCTAGTCCATGTGAGGGTTATTACACTTGTTCATGATTATACACAAATGTATGGCACATGACTAGAGAGATATAGATGCACTTGTTTAAGGGATATGTATGAGGATGTATGCATAGGGCATAGCTACAGTTTGGACACAGTGTCAGGTTGCAGGTTGATGTGACAGAGGCAACAAAGGGTCAGAGTTTTTCAGGAAGGTGAAAACCCTAGTTTTCAGAAGGCGTACACAAGCTGCAGTATAGACAAGCTGTGTACATACGCAGGATGGACTACAAACAGGTCACGTACATATGCGAGCTGCAACATAGACAGGTCGCGTACATATGCGAGCTGCAACATAAACAGGTCATGTACCTATTGGGTTTTTGTTGGTACATGAAGGTTACATGTACACGTTGATCATAGGTTGGTTACAACTTGTTGGCACATATTGGTACAGGTTTACAATGGTATATCTCACAGTGGAAGTGCGGCAGTGGTTTCATCATTTCACTTATATTTCAGGGCAGTTGGATGGGGAAAGGATAGGTGGTTGTAGCCACCTTTCGGTTGTAGCCGGAGAACATAGCGGGTTGTAGCCTCCTTCTGGTTATATCCAGAGAATTGGGGAGTTGGAGATTCCCTCAAGTTGTAGCCTGAAAATATATGGGGTTGGAGCCTCCTTCCAGTTGCAGCTAGAGAACAAAGGAAGTTGGTGCTTCCAATGAATGTAGATCTTAAAGACATATAAGAAAAAGCATTCCATGTTTTTCTCCAACATTGGGTTTCCACATAAAAACACTGGTGTACTGTGTATGCGTATGATTGCTCATTTTTCATGGTTTATTTATTCTGCACTTGTTGAATGATAATGGTATATTGATCATAAAGATAAATAACACTTACATACTGTGGTTAACAGGATTAAAAAGATCTATTACCAATTCACCCCCCTCTTAGTAATCCAACACTTGTCAATTAACTTGAGTTAGTTGCCTTCTTTTTCTTTGTTAATTTGATGGTAAAATCTAATTTGAAACCCAATCTACTTACCCCAATCACCTATAGCCCTAAGTTATCATTAACAAGATCTTAAGGTTCTAATTAACATAGTGGATTGCCTTCTTATTTTCATCCCTTTTGCCTTACCCTAGGGTTTCTTAGCTTGGCCCTAAAACTGAGTGGCGAGTCCGAGTCTCCTCTCTTCCCCTTTAATAGTGTGTGCACATGTGGGTGGTCTTCTACCTCCGCCCTCACACTGCATGTGGTAGAAAAAATCCATTCGTTGACTACAATTTTCTCTCTAACAAATGCACTAGATCTACAATCTACTTCATTCTGGCATAAAGGATGGAAACAATCTAGAGTATTGGGTATGGAAGGAAATGATGTTATCTATTGGGATGTTTTTGTCCAAAGGTTTCCTATGGAATGCAATAAGACTTAGTGTCGAAGCAGATTATTTGCGTTGGTCCAAGAATATGACCTCAAGCCAATACTCAACAAAACTGGGTTATAAGGTAGCATTTCATATAGAGGATGAAGGGGATGAAGGATGGTGGTGGAAGCCAACTTGGAAGGTAAAATCACCATTAAAAACTAGAAATTTTATGTGGCCATCTTTGACTAATAAATCCCCAACTTGGGATGTA
>JASDQU010750242.1:65773-78831 GCA_032191745.1 Picea mariana
ATTTTTTCATACATTAATATTTTTTAATATAATAACACATGAAGGAAAATATTGATATGAGATTGAGGTTGACAAAGTCCTTACTTAACAAGGAGTCACGAAGATCTACATTAATATTTTTAAATATAATAACACATGAAGGAAAATATTGATATAAGATTGAGGTTGACAAAGTCTTTACTTAACAAGGAGGAGTCACTGGAAGATCTAAGATTTGGAACAATGTATTAATAACTTCAAATTATGATTTGATGTATAATGGTTAACTAGTAAATCCACATAATTATGGTTGATGAATTTTTATAGGTATATTTAATTTACAAATCTTATTTTAACATAAACTTCAATTAATAATTGTAAATAAAATATGTCTATTGACCTTTTTCAACCACAATTATGAAACTGTGCTAGTTTAATGTTTAGTAAAATGTTTAAACTACGACAAAAATTAATGTAACAAAAATTACTTATAAAAACTGGATAGCAATAACCAACCTACTACATTCAATGCTCCTTGTGAGGTTAGTATATACACCATTGAATCAACTTAATATATAAGTTCGATATATTGGATGTATCCGATAATGTATATACCTATTACCACCTGTTATTGCTGGCTATAAAAACCAGCAGAAAGTTAAGGCGAGTTTACATATTCAAATTTCAAACTTTAAACGTACGCACCTTAACGTACGTGAGGAAACGGAATCTGAAAAAGGAGCTGAGGTAATGACCGATTGAACACGTTTCTACATCAGATTTAGTACTCCTACACCTCATGTCTAGTCAAGCGCAAACTGGAGTTTGTGTCACCGAACTATTCCTACACCTCAAGTCTAGTCAAGCGCAAACTGCAGTTTGTGTCAATGTCACATAGTTCGGTGGACTGGCAGGAATCAACGATGTGGCGTACTTTATCCATGGCAAAACATCCAGGTGGCCAATATCTAGCCTGTTACATAGTATTAAATGCTCTGCAGCTTGCAGCTTGGTGGATAGTGTTAGCCTGAAATTAAATGCTCTGCAGCTTGCAGCTTGGTGGATAGTGCTTGCAGCTTGGTAGATAGTGCTAGCCTGTGAAGGGGTTCAACAGATTCCATTTATGATGAGAATGAGTAGAATAATCTAAACGTTTCTACCTTTTGGAAATTTTTTACCCAATTTTTTCTTTAACTTAAAAAAAAAAAAAAATCAAAATATATTAATAATAATTTTATATTATTTTAAATTTTTTCAAAATGACATTTGCAAATATATTTATTATTTGTTTAATATTTGATCATTGCAATCTGAAAACCATGTTAAATATATCATTTTTAACTCTTTGCATTGAGAAAAGTTGATACCCCATTTATGTCGAAAAGCATGGACACGTTCTTTTGTCACCCTAAAGGCAAACCACTTAACAATTACGTATTTTATTTATTCATTTGACACCTTTAAAAAAAACCCAAAGAAAAGTTGTATGGACCATGAAATAGCTATTGTCGTATTCTTTCCTTAACTTGTGTGTAATATTTATGTAAAATTCCAGAAAATATAGTAGTTACTAGTCACTCACTCAATAGTCAATAATTAATTTCTGAATTGTACGTTACTTTTACTGTTATAGAGTTAAATTAGGATTTTATACCCAATAGTCAATAATTATTTTTTGAATTGTACTCTACTTTTATTGTTATAGAGTTAAATTAGGATTTTATTACAGCAAATTTTCATTTTCAACCATAAAACACTAGACAATTTTAGCATTTTTGGCATTTTTGGAATATTGTTGAACAAATAAAATTGAAGATAAATATGTAACATTCATGTACATTTTTTTTAATCACAGCTAAATTCTACATAACCAATGTTAAGTGACGGAGTATATGCAATTGTGTCTCCAATAAATATGTATCGATGCCACAACACGAAAAAGAGAAACGCATTTGAAACATATCGACAGAGAGGGCCCAGAAAATATTTATTTTGATGGGGCTGTGGCGTATAAGCAAACATAAGCCAGCAATAAAGGGTTTAAAGTTTATATCTCTGCACAATATCTGCAATCCTGCCCTGAATTTCTTGACCTGTTTCAAACCCCCTCCCTCTCAATTTGCGTCGATCTCATCGACCATCCTTGGCATCACCCCATTTCTATCTCTATTTTCCAATTGGCGATGGCCGCCTCTTCGTCCACCTCAGCCAATCCCAACAACCATTGCTACTACGATGTATTCCTGAATCATCGTGGTTCGGATGTTAAGAAAACCGTCGCTAGTTATCTTTATCGTCACCTTCTTTCACATGGATTGAGAGTCTTTCTGGATCAGCACGAATTGCAACAGGGAGATTCTTTAACCTCTCAAATAGAAAGCGCTATTCGAACAGCCTCGGTCCATGTGGCCGTTTTCTCTGCCCGATATGCAGAATCAAATTGGTGCCTAAATGAACTTCTCCTCATGTTAGAGTCAAATGCCCCGATAATTCCAGTGTTTTATCACGTGAGGCAGAGTGACATTCGGTAGAAGCGGGGCAAAGATGGAGGGTATGCTCAAGCACTACAGAAATTAGAAAAGAAGAGTACCCATGATACTCAAACTCATGAAGAGAAGCTGCGATACGACTCCAACATTATTGAAAATTGGAGAAATGCTCTTTCCATGTTGCAGACATAAGCGGCTTCGATCTGAAGATGTTTAATGGGTGAGAACTCAACCTACTTTTAATATTGAATTAGATAGAGAAATACATAGAGGTTTGTTTCTCACTAGTTCTATTTATTTTTAGTGAAGAGGGAGAGTTGCTAGAGAAGGTGGTTGAAACTGTGTTGAAAAAGGTGAAATAAACAAGATTGAATGTAGCTAAATATCCAACGGGTTTGGATGATAAGGTAAAAGATTTTGAGTATAAAGTTTTATTGCAGCGGAGTGGAAAACCTTGGGTTTGTAAACAGAAATAAAAGAAGAATACAGAAATGTTGGGAATGAATGTTGGTTGATTGATTTCATATTGAACTATATAAATACTAACAAAGAACAGTTATACCGTTTCTAAACGGGAGTAACTATAAACTAATTGTTTTACTAACTAATTTAAATTACGGGATTACAACTCTTAACACGCCCTCTTAATCTCGAGGATTACATTATTAATAATGTCCTAGTTGAGCTTTAGAACCACAAAATTTGAGAAAAATGTCACCATTTTTTACGAGTTCACGAATGAAGTGAATTCTAGTATCAATGTGTTTTCTTTTCTGATGAAACACATTATTTTTCGACAAGGAAATGACAAAGTTATTGTCACAAAAAATCGAAATAGGTTCTTTTGTCGTATATCCAAAATCCATCAAAAGCCTTTTAAGCCAAACTGCATGGCCTGCTGTTGTTGTTTCCGCTACATATTCCGCTTCTGTAGAAGAGATAGAAACTATGGGCTGCTTCTTAGATGCCCATGAAATCAAATTCTTTCCAAAAAGAAAAGCATAGCCCGAAGTTCTTTTTCTGTCCTCAATACTCCCTGCATAATCGCTGTCGGTATAACCTGTAAGCATATTGTCTGCTGAAGCTATGTACCACAAGCCATAAGTGGTTGTACCTGCAATGTATCTTAAGATCCTCTTACCAACTTTCCAATGAGAATTCTTAGGAGATTCCATAAACCTAGAAATGTAACTTGTTGCATATGTTATGTCAGGTCTTGTAGTAGTAAAATACATAAGACTACCAACAAGTTGTTTATACAATGTGGAACTTATTACTGATCCCAAATATTTCTTGCTTAATTTAGTGCCAAGAGCAATAAGAGTGTCAACGGGCTTACACTTTTCCATCGTAAATTTTTTCAAAACATCAGCAGCATATTTCTGTTGACTAATAAATATACCATGATCAGATTGGTCTACTTCAATGCCTAAGAAATACTTCATTAATCCAAGATCTGTCATTTCAAACTCATTTTTCATGGTTGATCTAAATGCATCTAACATCATGTTTCTTGTGTAGATCATGTCGTCAACATAAAGACATAGTATGAGAATATTACCCTGTTGATTTACCTTGATATACAAAGTAGGCTCATTTTCGCTCCTACTGAAACCATCTTTGAGTAAATAATGATCAATCCTACTATACCAAGCTCTCGGAGCTTGCGTCAAACCATACAAGGTTTTCTTTAATTTGTACACTCGATGCTCTTGTGTTTTAACTTCTTCATTTAACACTCCATTCAAGAAGGCAGACTTGACATCCATATGATAAATAGACCACTTATTTTGTGCTGCAATGGCCAAAACAAATCGAACATTATCTAATCTTGCTACAGGTGTGAAAGTTTCACCATAATCAATGCCAAGTTGCTGTGAAAAACCTCTAGCAACTAACCTTACTTTGTGTTTCTCAATCTCACCTTTTTCATTCAGTTTAGTTTTATAAACCCATTTGACACTTATGACATTTTTATCTGCAGGTAGATAAACTAAATCCCATGTTTTGCTTCTTTCAATAGCTTCTATTTCATTATTCATTGCATCTACCCATACTTTTTGTTTTGCAACTTCATCAAAACAAGTAGGTTGAGATGAGAAAAATGTGAACTGTACTACATTATCATCTTGGTCATATATATCACACAAACTTCTCATTCTTTGATGATTATGGTCAGAATTTGAATCACTATGAGATGAAGAATCATTATGAGACAAAGAACTACTTTCAATTTGAACTTGCAATCTTGGAAGACGTGTTATTGATTCTTGATGTTCATCTAAATTTTTAGGTGCTTGATTTTCATCTAACTCAAGAGAAGGATTGTGAGGAGTATTTTTTTCCATTTCATCCCATGATTTATCTTCCATAAATTTAACATCTCTACTTACTAGAAATTTCTTAGTAACAGGATTGTATAATCTGTATGCTTTCGATTGTTCACTATAGCCAATAAAAATGTACTTCTCACTTCTATCATCAAGCTTCTTTCTTAGCTCTTCAGGGACATGAGCAAAAGCAACACAACCAAATTTTTTGAAATGAGAAACATTTACCTTAGATCCACTCCATTTTTCTTCAAGTACTTTACCTTGAACACTGGAAGTTTATGATCTGTTAAGTATGTAAATTGAACATGCAACTGCTTCAACCCAGTAATCTTTGGACATTTTTCTTGTTGTAAGTAAACTCCTAGCCATGTTCATGATGGTGTGATTCTTTCTTTCTGCCACTCCATTTTGTTATGGAGTATATCAGGTAGTCGTTTGTTTTTTAATACCATTATGTTTACAAAAATCAACAAACTCTCTTGAGTCATATTCACCTCCTCCATCAGATCTAAAAAATTTGACAAATATGCCACTTTGTTTCTCTGCTTCAGCCTTGAATTCTTTGAATCGAGTGAAAGTCTCGGATTTGTGTTTGACAAAATAAACCCAAACTTTCCTGCTAAAATCATCAATAAATTTCAGAAAATAAAAACTTCCACCAATTGACTGATTTTGCATAGGTTCACATAAGTCTGTGTGAACTAACTCTAATCACTCTTTGGCTCTATAAGAGGATGATGGTAAACTATCTTGGTGGTGTTTTCCTACTATGCAACTTTCACAAGAAGGAATCTCATTAATCAAATGAGGCAATCATGTCACCATAGATTGTCTTTGTAACAAACTCATACTTTTGACTGGTAAATGACCATAATGATAATGCCATAACTTAGTTTTAGTCACATTAGAAATATTACATGCATAAATCTTCCCACTTCTCATTTCTAAGGGAAACAATATATTCTTTTTCATAGGGACTTTTGCAACAAGTCTTTTAGTTTGATTAAGAATTGTGCAAGTGTTGTTGTGGAAATTGACATCATAACCATGTGCCATTAATTGCCCTACACTCAACAAATTGTGTTTGATATTTGGTACATAGTAAACATTAGGAATATTTTTCACTTCACCTTGCTTTGTTAAAACTGGCACAACACCTTTTCCTAAGGCTTTGATTGCATGATCATCACCCAAACTAATTGGAGTAATAAGAGATGTATCGAGATTAGAAATTAAATCATTGTGACCAGTCATATGATTGCTACATCCACTATCTAGCAACCAAACATCTTTGTCAAGAATTTGCTGAGATACTTGACATGAAAGAAACAGAGTATCAGATGTTTCACTTTCTATGACTTTAGCTTTATCTCTATACTGCAACTTACGACATTCAGATATTTGATGACCCAACTTTTTACAATAACGACATTGAATTTCTGATTTACTTGTCCATCTCTGACCACGATCTTGTGAAGACGATCTTGACTGCTCTGACTTGTCTTTTGTTTGTTCAGGTTTATCTCTTGTTTGAGAACGTCCTCTACCAYGTCCTCGACCACGTCCATGAAAACCTCTGCCTTTGCCTCTGTCCATGGACACTTTAGTCTGAAATGCATGTTCTAAAGTACCATGAAAACCTCTGCCTYTGCCTCTGTCCATGGACACTTTAGTCTGAAATGCATGTTCTAAAGTACCAAGATCGAAGGTCATCCTTGCTTCATGAGATAACAATCAACTAGTCAGTTCTTCTATAGAAAAATTAGTTAGATCTTTTGACTCAAGAAGAGCTGTAACTACCATTTCAAATTTCTTAGGTAAACTTCTAAGAACTTTTTTTACAACTCTTTGGTCTGTGAGTTATTTTTTGCCATTAATCCTAAGTCGATTAATAATACCCATCACTTTAGTCATAAACTGATCAACACTTTCAGATTCACCCATCTTGAGGGTTTCAAATTGAGTTCTAAGGGTTTGAAGTCTCACAGTTTTCTCTTTATCATTACCCTTATAAGCTAACTTAAAAATATCCCATGTTTCTTTAGCAGTCTTGGCACCAATAATTTTAGGAAATATAGAATCATCTAATGACACTAAAATATATGATTTGGCTTTTCCTTCTTTTTTCTTAAGTTCTTCTAATGTTTTTCTTTGAACAACAATCATAGCTGCAACAACATTTGCATCAGGTTCTATGAACCTTGTTTCAACACAATCCCAACATCCCTGACCTTGTAAAATGGCTTTCACCTTCTCACTCCAAACATCATAATTGGAACCAACTAAAGTTGGTGCTTGAATTGACTAAGAACTAGACATTTTCTAATTCCAAAATATCAGCCACAATTTTTTTTTTATATAACTTCAAGTGAAATTTTCAGATTTCAGTGAAACTTTAAATAAACTCCAAATTTTATAAATACTCTTCAGAAAAATCTAGAGTAAGGGAATTCCAAGCCTGTAATTCTCAACCATGCCCTCTTCCAATGCGGCAGTGACTCTTCTCCAAACCGACGGTAGCACTATGACACTTCTTCAAACTGACGGACAAATCTTCTCCAAATTGGTGGCATCTCTGTGGGCACCTCTTCAAACTGGCAGGAAGATTCTTCAAACTAGTTGGCAAATTCTTCAAACTGGCTGGCAGATTCTTTAAACTGGCTGAGAATCTTCAAACTGGCAGGTAGTGCAGACAACAACTCAACGTTCAGAATGATATTCTTCACTGTGGAAGAGAGACACGGAAGCAACAACAGGAATCAAAAGTTCCTACTCAACATTCAGAATGGTATTTTCTTCACTGTGGAAGAGAGACACGGAAGCAGCAACAGGAATCAGAAGCTCCTTCTCCCAACCTATTGCTTTAATACCATGATGTTTAAAAAAATCAACAAACTCTCTTGAGTCATATTCACCTCCTCCATTATATCTCAGTGAAGACAGCAACACAACGTTCAGAATGGTATTGTTCATTGTGGAAGAGAGACATGGAAGCAACAACAGGAATCGAAAGCTCCTACTCAACGTTCAGAATGGTATTTTCTTCACTATGGAAGAGAGACACGGAAGCAGCAACAGGAATCGGAAGCTCCTTCTTCCAACCTATTGCTATGATACCATGTAAACATAAATAAAAGAAGAATACATAAATGTTGGGAATGAACGCTGGTTGATTGATTTCATATTGAACTATATAAATACTAACAAAGAGCAGTTATACCGTTTCTGAACGGGAGTAAGTAAACTAAATTTTTTACTAACTAATTTAAATCACGGGATTACAACTCTTAACAAGGTTGTGGGTATTGTTAGGTTGGGTGGCGTAGGGAAAACAACCCTTGCAAAAGAGTTCTTCAAAAGGAAGAGTTCACATTATAGTAGATAATTCTTTCTGTTTGATGTGAGAGAAAACACAGGTAAAAGATCTTTAATATTTTTGCAGAGAAAACTTCTGAAGAGTTTGACTGGATTAGATAAGCCAGTAGACAGTATCGATGAAGGGATAGAGACTATTAAACAACATCTCTCATCATGTCATGCCTTAATAATTTTGGATGATGTAGATCATGTGGATCAGGTTGATCCACTTGTGCCGGATCAAACTGGTCTATGCTCAGATAGCTTAGTACTGATCACATCTTGAGATAATGATGTTCTCACAAGCTCCGGGGTTGAACAGTCGTCAATTTATAAGTTAACTGGCCTTAATCAGCATACTCCAGTCAACTCTTCTTCTCCCATGCCTTCAGCCGACCCTATCCACTCCTAGGGTTTGAATCTTTGGTAAATAGGTTTGAGACTCACAATTAGTTATGAGGCGTTGGATATAGAAGATAAACAAATATTTTTAGATATTGCATGCTTTTTCATAGGAAAAAACAAGGATATGGCAATCGGATTATGGAAAGGATCAGGCTGGAAAGGTTTGTT
Organism: Picea mariana; assembly: GCA_032191745.1. Classification (NCBI taxonomy): domain Eukaryota; kingdom Viridiplantae; phylum Streptophyta; class Pinopsida; order Pinales; family Pinaceae; genus Picea; species Picea mariana. The sequence goes on from JASDQU010750242.1 coordinate 74,505, forward strand.
GGGGTTTCAAAATCTATAGCACAAGTGTCTTGTGGACTTGGACACTCAAAATAATGTACATATGCATGACCACCTTAGGGATTTGGGTAGAGATGTTGCCGAAGCTTCCTTGCCTCGTCGTCTTTGGCGTTGTACAAATAACATTGAAGATTTGTTGCATCATCTGTGAGTAGTCAATCATCCAATCATGTTTAGATTATTCAATAGAAATATGTGTAGTTATTTAATTCTTCATTGTTTTTCAAATGAACAGGCATTAACCAATGTGCTGGGAATTACGATACTTCGTAATGAATATAACGATAATAATGAGTATGCATCGTTTTCTTCGGCCCAAAGGAGGAAGTTGCAACTTCTTGACATGAAGAACCTGCAATTTCTTGATATTGAAGAGAGTGTTGAAGATGGTCTCTTCAAACGCATTCTGGGGAGGGTGCATTCACCAAATCTCATATGGCTTAGCCGGTACAACTGTCCCTACTCTTCCCTGCCTTCCTGGATTCCAATGAAGAATTTAAGGGTTTTAGAAGTGCAAGGCAATGAATTGGAAACATTGTGGCAAGGTGAATTGCAGGTACACAAAAATTTATTGAGTTGAAGTCTGTATGTTTATTTGCTATTAATATAATCTAAAGAATTCGAAGCATTTTGTTCATTAGAATCATATATATATATATATATATATATATATATATATATATAGTTGAAATGATGGAGTATTTTGCATATATATTATAGTTGAAACAATGGAACATTTTGTAGATACCTTTGTAGTTGCAGGAGTTACATATTTATGGTGCCCTCTCGGGTATTCCAAACTCTATAGGGTGTTAAATATAATGTAACCTCAACAGGCTGACTATACACTGCCAGCTGTCCTGGTCAGCTGTACTTTCTATTCTTGATTTGCTTGAGCCTATTTAGCTCAGCTATTTCCCATTGCATAGTACTTCTTCAGACTTACTACTTCTGAACTTCTTCATGTACTCATTTTGTACTCTTCTTCTTATATTCTAATATACTGTTTTCTGTTCTATTCTTTCTTTCTGCATTTCTTGCTTCACAATTTATCATGGTATAAGAGCTACAGTAGTAATCCTCTTCACACAGGCTGGAGAGAAACACGATCCTCAAATAACGCAGAGCTTCACGGATCTTGAGAGCATTCGACACAGAATTTTCACAAGGCTTGGAGAGTCGTCCGTCTTTTTCGTGAAAGATCCTCGCAGAAAACTTCCACGAGGAAGCTGTTTGCTCATACGCTCAAAAGATTAGCGTAAGAAGCTCATGCGAGGTCGCAGAGCGTACTACGCTCGAAAGTTTCAAGGAGCAGAAACACGAGAAGGAAGTGGAGTCTGAGAAGGAAGAAACAGTAAACATTCTTGTACAATTTTCAAGAATCATCAAAGATTCACCAAGAAGAGCTTCAGAAGGCAGAAACATTGAAGATTTCACAGAATTCGTGCAAATCTGTGAAAGATTGCTGCAGAAGGTAGCATCATTTAAAGATTTTTGGAAATCACTCAAATCTGTCAAATAGTGCAGCAGAGAACAAAGAACTCGTGAAATTATTTCAAATATTTGAAAGATTCACGAATTTCTCTTCCACAGAAGAAAATCCTTGCAAAGGCAGTAAAGAACGCATCTCAGGTTCAAAGAACAACCGTCACGGTCGTAAGATTCATCCTGCGAAAAGATTTGAGGTGGAAATCCAGTTCAGAAGGGACAAAGAGAGTGTGGAAAAGGTGAAAGAATTTTAGCCATTAGATCTTGCACAGAGGATTGTCAACCATTGGATTAGTGAGAAAGTGCACAAGTCTTAGTCCTCTGGAGTGCACAGGAGAAATTTCGACTTATGAAGTCACGAAATCCTGAAATCATCTGGACCATCCATCAAGAGACACGTGGCGAGATCTCGGTATTTCGCTGACTCGCAAGGTGCAAAGGTGCAATTTAGGACCAACTCAGGGTCCGATTCTTCTTGGAAAGAACTATGAGTTCTGGTCTCTTCGGATGAAATCCTTCTTGCAAGCACAAGAGTGCTGGGATCCAGTGGATCATGGATATGTGGAACCAGATTCAGCAGACCTGTCCACCATGACTAATCAGCAGAAAATTGCTCAGGCAACTCAAAGAAACAGAGAAAATAAAGCTAAATTTTGGATTCAAAATTTTGTGGATGACTCGATTTTCTCAAAAATCACAGGCGCTGGTACTTCAAAACAGGCATGGGACATCCTTAAATCTTCCTACCAAGGAAATGACAGGGTCAAAATAGTTAAACTGCAGACCTTGAGGACGCAATTCGAGACTCTAAGGATGATAGATTCCAAAAATGTGGATCAGTTCATGACCAAAGTCATGGGCATCGTGAACTAGATCAGATTGACTGGTGAAACCATCACTGATCAATGAATTGTTGAGAAAATCCTCAGAAGTTTACCAAAGAAATTCGAAATGGTTGTAATAGCAATCTTTGAATCCAAGGATCTGTCAAGTTTTTCAACAGATGAATTAATTGGTTCTCTGGTGACACATGAGACCAGACTGCATCTCATAGATGAGTCAATATTCAATGCTTTCAAAACTCAATTCTCCTTCAGCAGAGGGAGAGGCAGAGGAAGAAGCGGAGGTCACCAAGGAAGAGGGAGCAATCAAAGTAACCCTCACTCCAGTGGAGGTAATAGACAACAATATATGAATCAAAATTTCCAAGGTCAAAGACAACAACAACAAAATCAACATCAGAATTTCCAGCCTCAAAGAGGCAGAGGGAGAAGACCAAATGAGAAAGCAAGTATATAATGCTATTACTGCAAAAAGTATGGTCACTATGAATCTAAATGCAGGAAAAATCAAGCAGATCATCTCTCAGGCAGAGCACATGCGTCAAATCATACGGGAGACACCTCAAAAGGTATGTTTCTCTCATGCCACAAGACTGAAGAACAACCTAAAGATCTCTGGTTGTTGGACAGTGGATGCAACAATCACATGACAGGTAACAAAGAATTACTTTCATGCATTGATTCTTCAATCTCATCTGATATTACACTAGGAAATGATTACTTAGTCAAAGTTCAAGGAAAATGAACTATTCCTATTCTTACTAAACAGAATGTGAAGAAAGACATAAACAATGTCTATCATGTTCCAGATCTGAAACATAATTTGCTAAGTGTAGGACAACTCATTGAACATGGCTATAAGGTACTTTTTGAGGGAGCATCTTGCAAAATATATGACAAAATCCCAAGCAGAAAATTGATTTCTGAAATCCATATGACTCAGAATAGGATGTTTCCCCTTGCACTCAGAACTGCAAATCTGATTCAACCATATGCACAAAGTGCTTCCACCCTGAATGAAACTATGGTTTGGCATACAAGATTTGGACATCTACCATTTTAGAGTCTAAGTCTTCTTTAGAAGAACTCCATGGTCAAAGGTCTTCCTATCTTTAAAGAGCAAATTCCCCCATGTGAGTCCTGCATACTTGGAAAACATAAGAGAACTAGTTTTCCACAGTCTTCCAATCAAGCCAAACAACATCTTGAACTTGTTCACACTGACCTATGTGGACCAATGAAAACAGAGTCAATAGGTGGTAGCTTTTACTCTCTAACGTTTATTGATGATTTCAACAGAAAAATATGGATCTATTTTCTCAGACACAAGTCTGAAACCTTCACAAAATTCAAAGAATTCAAGGCAGAAGCTGAAAAATAGAGTGGAAAATATATCAAAGTACTCAGGTCAGATGGAGGAGGAGAATACAACTCCAGAGAATTTGCAAATTTCTGCAAATCACAAGGCATTATCATACAAACAACAGCCAGGTATACTCCACAACAGAATGGAGTGGCTGAAAGGAAAAATCAGACAATAATGAATATGGCAAGAACACTTCTTAAAGAGAAAAGTTTGTCAAATAGGTTTTGGGCTGAAGCAGTAGCATGCTCAATTTATCTCCTAAATAGATCTCCAACCACAAGTCTAAAGATGAAAGTCCCTCAAGAAGCATGGAGTGGGACAAAGCTCAATGTTGCGCATCTAAGGACATTCGGATGCATAGCATACGCTCACATACCTTCCGAATTAAGGAAGAAACTTGATGACAGAAGTGAGAAACGTATTTTCACTGGATATAGTGAAACATCTAAATCTTACAGACTTTACAATCCAATCACCAAGAAACTAATTCTCAGCAGAGATGTAAAATTTCTGGAAAATCAATTCTGGAATGATTTAGAAAATCAGCAAATGGACAGTCAAAATCCATTGCTGCCAAGTTCTGAAAACGCAGAAAATTCATAACAGCAAGTGC
>JASDQU010750243.1:22895-33384 GCA_032191745.1 Picea mariana
TCATCTCCTTCTTGGGTAAAATGGAGTTTAGGTGCCTCCTCAAAGACCTTTTGTCTTAAAATTTGTAACACCTGATCTACTGTAGGGTACTGACTTTCACATAAGAAGGTAGCTAGAAATTTTTGAGTCATTCCATACCAGTCTGTAGTGATGAGTCATAGTTATGCATGTAGATACCAGTTGATAGGCATAGTATCCAAGGTGTTAATGAACTTATGCACCCATTTTTCTTTAGGAATTTTGCCCCAAGCCTCCTCACAACTTCGCATGTGGTCCTTAGGACAACTCTAGCCTGTGTAATGAACTTCTCATCCTTCAACTTGTTCTAAAAAGCGCATTGTCAATAAGGTGTGACACTGTGTCCACTCCGCGATATTCCTCTTATGTGCTCCCCACCATCTAGCTGGTGTGGCTTTCAATGCCTCATCTAGTGCCAACATCCTCTGTTTTACTAGTACAATTTTCTCAAATTCAGCTAGAAATGTCTCTAAGTGATTCAAACCATCAAATGTTGGAATATTACTTACTTCGGTGCCAATCCAGCAAACTGCTCAAGTCATCATGACACATCACCATGTGGAGACTTCGTATATCATGTTCTGCCAATTTTCTAATGCCTCTTCTGAATTTGATGAACATGCGCTTTCACTTCGCCAACTGAGGTTTCCATCTGTTGTAGGATTAATGTAGTCATGGTGTCTTGTTGTCAGCTTGTAGATGTTATCTAGCTCATATGCACGATCTTCTTCCCTGATAGGTTTTGTGTATCTTCGGCCTTCATCCAGGTCCAAAGGTGTGATGAATTTAATTCCATTACCCTCAAAGGTCATTCTTCTCTTATTTAGGTTAACAACAGTCGAATTGTTGAAAGCCCAATCAATTTCTAACAATGCAGGATAAGGACAGATGTCATCAACAATCTCAATTACTTTGAAGTTTGCAAATGTCCTTATCCCATCAATGTCTACAGGGACATGTTCTAGTCTTCCAAAGGGGCTCACCGCCTGCTGATTGGCCATCCTGAGCTTGATAAGAGAGTAAATTAGTCTAGGTTTTCCCATCAGTGCCCAAGTCTGCTTTGTCATCACATTGACTTTTGATCCCAAGTCGAGGACCACATAGTCCACATCATAGTCTCCAATCTGAGCACTAAGTTGTAATTCCTTGTTGGTCCTTCTCTTTCTAGAAACCTGATGTACTACTTTATTCAGTAGAGGATCAACCCTTCATATATCATACTGTCTCATCAAGTATTGGAGCTCTTGTACAACTCTTTCATCCTTAATCAAATTAATGCAAGGACATAATAATTCCATAAGCTTGCTTACCTCTTTTCCTTGCCTAGCAAACTGATCGAATGCCAGTGGCATTCCACATTCCCTTACTTTTGGTTGTGCCTTAGATGAATAAAATTTTCCTTTTACAAATTCTTTCCTTGCCTCCTCAAAAGCATGCCTCTCTCTCCTTGGATCAAACAACTGTGCCTTCTCTGCAGCTTTTTTGATTCATGATCCTTCTGCAATCTTTCCTAGAGTCACTCTGTCTTCTCCTGTAACTGTGCCTCCTCTAGTAATAACAGTGACTCTAGGGTCTTCACCGCGAGGTTCTGCTGATATTAACTGTACTTGTTGGTTTCCTCATCATCTCTCCTAGATTTTGGCCAACAATATTGGACAATCTTCGATGACATGATAAAATGAGTTACAATATTTGCAAATGGTACAAGGGTTCTGAAAATCCCTTGCCAAGTGTCCTAGTTGTGCGCATTTATAATAGATGATTTTTCCTCTACCTCAACCCATACCTCCTCCTCATCCTCTTCCTCTGAATCCACCACGAGGGTTGAAGTTTCCTCTTCCTAGGGAGTTGAACTGCGTAGTGTTTCCTTCTTGTTGGGTTTCTCCTTGAATTTTATACATGACCCTTGATCTTTCATGCATGAGATCATAAGACCTACAATCCTTCTCATCATGTCCAACAGACTTGCAGAATGTGTAGTAAATATTGGTAGGTGTCTGGACATATTTTTTCATATAATAAAATTCACCAGGGCGATGTCTAGTTCTACATACCTTACACCAGGGTACAATAGTTTGCTTCAAAGGCCTAGGTGCTCCAGAGACCAAGTATTCATGAAATGGACAGTGTTCCTTGTCATGGCCCTCTGTTTTACATCTGATACACCAGATATCTTCTCTTTTCTATTTTCCTTTATCTTTCTTCCTATCTTTGACCTGTAAAGATAAGATGGTTAACTGATTTAAGATCTGACTCATACCTGGGTTGGCTTCTCCTACAGGGGATGCTTCTAGTTTCATAGCGATCTCTAATGCTTTAGCCTATGAAGAAACCTTTTGTTAAATCAGAGGGACTCTGATATGTGGTAAGAGAGCAGTAATGAACCATTCTTTTTTATGTTCGTCTGGAATCTGAAAACTCAACCGACCTGTCAGAGTCTTAAACCTCTAATCAAACTCCCAAACAGGTTCAAGGACCTTCTACTTGATCTCTTTCAACTCTATAATGGATTGTAACTCTAACTTAGGTTTCTTGAATTCTGCACTCAATGCAGTCTTGATAGTATTCAGCGGTTTAGGTTGTCTAGGTCCTGAAACAAACTTCATATACCAGTTCAGAGTGCGATCCCTCAAGGTGGTACTAAACTGGGTTCTCTTAACAGCTTTTTCAGTGACTTGCTTGATACTCCATACAGCTTCGCATAAGAACTAGTGTTGATCAGGATCTTCAGATCCATCTCCTCTAAAGATCGGTAACCTCATTTCATATTCCATAGATCTTCTTTGGCTTCTTGACTGAGTGTGTACTAAACTGCTTGTAACAATACTCTGATTGCTCTGACTACTCGGATTACTCTGGTTACTTAATGCTTCTAAAACAACAGGAGGAATGATATTACTTACTTTGATAGTAGGCACAGTGCCTAAATTTTTTGGTTCTCCTCGGCGGAGTTCTTCATTCTATACTTCCTTTGTTCTTGCATATTCTGAATGCTCTTTGTCTGTTAGATCTACTTCTTCTCCACTGTAGAATCCCTCATCTCCGTAGTTTTTCTTAAATAGGTTCACAAGAGGGACCTCTATTAATGGTCTTCTGATATGCGTGTGTCCAAGCTCTGTATCACTATCGATGTCTGAATTCTTGAACATTAGCTTCACTGTATCTTCAGGATATTCTTCTCATGCAATAACATCTTAATCCTCATCTTCAAAAAGTGTAAGAACTTTCCCCTAGGTCCCTTAAAGAAATACCTCTTTGCTTAGCTATATGATTCGACTCTGTCAATGGAAAACTTAGTAATGCACCCTCCAATAGTTCTATCAAACCAGAAATCCACGGCCCTAGACACAAAGTTATCAATTCTCTTGACCTTCTTGATCAGTGTTGTTGTCCAAACCACAGGTTATCTAGATCTGATCTCAAACTAGGCATATGCTAATCTGGCTAACCACTCATATAAGTCTTTACGAATTCCTCCAAAGAAAATCTCATGTATGTCGATGAAGATGTAACTTCCCAACCAGTCTTCTGTACTAATTCTAGGATTCTTGTTCTAGGCTTTAGCGAAGTCCTTCTCTTGTTCTTCTATCCACTTTTGAATTTCTGTCTTCGATGGGAACCACCTTGACATTCCCTCAAAGAGATCCCTATCTCGGAAACAAAACCATTTGTTGGCACAGGGGAAGACCCAGGTTTCAACTCTTACAATGCACCAACAAACCCTAACTACTACCCCTTTCAGCAACAGCTGCGAAGCAGATGCAGTCTCACTTGAAGTAGAAATAGAGGATTGCAAGACGCAGGTGTCTACAACTAGAGGAAATGCAAAGTGGATCTAGGATCAAAACACACAGCAACCTAGTTATTCTTTATCTCACTTAAGCCTACTTCGCAAGTTGTATATCATATCTAACACAACAATGCAATCATAATATAATAGGTGGAAAATAACACAACATTAATCACACATAACAACAATATATATGTGGTTCACCCTCTCCCTAGGGATACGTCCACGAAACTGTGTTTCTTGATATATTATATGAAAACATATAGTTCTATCTGCACACTTAGCTTGCATATCTCCCTCTCTTCCTCTCGTCCCTCCCTGTGCACCTAGCTGCAAGGTTGATCTTCGCACCCAGTTGAATATCTTACAATACAGTCTCAACATTGTTCTCTACAAAAATTCTTAGCAGTGAACAACAACAACCATAGTATCAACGAACCAACCTAGAACGAACCCTCCCAGGTTTTCTAGATCTATATTTATACATTACATAACAAAGTCTAGGTGTCAAAACCCTAGATCCAAAACCCTAGGTCAACCTGGCCCACGTTTTCAAGGCTTCACCAACCTGTCTTTCCTTCTTTTCCATGAGGTGCTCCAAAGCACTCTTTGATGTCTTCTTCTACTTTCTAAGTTTTCCACGATCCCTCTTTCTTACTTCTTTGTCTTCCTCAATCTTCTCTTCCAACGTCTAGATTTTCCTTCTTTTTCTCCTTCTTTTCTGCTTCTTTTCCCACTTCAACCCTTCCTCGGTTTATGTATCTTCCGTGTAGTTTGTACTTCACCTTTCTTCCTTAATATTCACTTCCTTTCATATCCAAGGGCCAACACTTCCTCTTCTTTCTTTCATAGTCTCCTCTCTTAGAATACAATATTCACAATGATGCATAGCCGAAATGAATTTCCCTCATAAAAGAGGGTTTTCTTCTAAGGAAAAAACCCTAACATAACTTCTATCATCAGATCTGTGACCTTATAATGAATGGTCTAGATTTACTGTGAAATTACAATATAAATTTATAAGGAAATTTTTCCTTCAGGAGACACTTTCCCCTCGGAACCCACAGGGGGGAAAGCCCCCCCTTCAACCCCTCCTTGCGTGGAGGGGTGTATAGTCTTCATGGGGTATAAATATGACTGAAAAAAAATACCTTTGAAACAAGAAGGTAATCAAGCTCCACAACCAACAATCTCCAACTTGGAGACTGATCACAACAACTCCACTGTTTGTGTACCTACTAGACTATAATCCACCTTGGACCTCACAAATTTCTCATCTTTACCTTCATGCTTGAAGACCAACTGAAACTAAGCAGGAACTAAGTTTCTCCATGGTTACTCCTTTTGTTAACATGTTTACAGGATTTTGGCTAGTGTGTATCTTTTCCAACTTCAAATGTCCATCTTCCAAGATAGATCGTATGAAATGGTACCTGAGTTGTATATTCTTAGTCTTAGAATGGAAGGTTGATTTATTTTCAAGATGAATGTCACTCTCATTGTCATAGTACAACATGTTATTATCTTGTTTCTTTCCCAATTCCTCCATAAACCTCTGTAACCAAATCATATCTTTACTAGCCTCTGTAGCAGCAACATACTTTGCCTCTTTTTTTGAAAGTGCAACAACCTTTTGCAGTTTCAAAATCAAACTTACTATTGTTCCACCTATAGTAGAAACATACCCTCGTTTTATCTTTATCACCTACCATATCGGTTCTCCTCCTTCTATATTTATCACCTTCCATATCTGAATCAACATATCCCTATAAAACAGTTTCTGAACCTCCAAAACATAATGCATGAGTAGCAGTACCTTTCAAATACCTTAGAATCCACTTTACTACCTCCCAATGTTCTTTACCTGGATTTCCCATATACCTTCTCACAACTCCCATTGCATGTGCAATATATGGTCTTGTGCAAACCATCACATACATCAAGCTACCAACTGTTGATGAATAAGGGACCCTAGACATGTATTTTATCTCCTCCTATGTCTTGGGACACATTTCTTTGGTTAATTTAAAATGGCTGGTAAAAGGTGTACTAACTCGTTTTTCATTATGCATTCTAAACCTCTCCAAAACCTTCTCTATGTACTCACCCTTAGACAATGTCAATTTGCATTTTTTCTTGTCACCACCCAAATCCTTCATCGCAAATGAATTAGATCATTTCTTCCTGAGCACATATATATCCTGCATATTAGACCCTACAACAAGCATGTCATCTACATACAATAACAAGATAATATAGCTTCCATTTTCTATCGTTTTAAAATAAACACAGTGATCATGATGACATCTACTATAACCTTGTTTTGTCATAAACCTTTCAAACTTTAAATAACATTTCCTTGGATATTGCTTTAGTCCATACAATCTCTTCTTCAACCTACATACCAAATTTTATTTCCCTTTGACCACAAACCCCTATGGTTGCTGCATATAAATCTCTTCATCTAAATCCCCATGGAGAAAAATTGTTTTTACATCTAATTGTTCAAGATGAAAATATTATACTTCCACGAGACTTAAAATAATCTTAGTTGAAGTCATATTAACAACAGGAGAACATATTTCATCAAAATCTATACCTTTATTTGTGCAAACCCCTTTACAACAAGTCTAGCCTTGTACCGTTTTTTTCCTCCATCTTCTTCCTTCAACTTGTATCATCTCTAACCTTCAAGGTTAGATCTTGTACAACTCAAGTATCATCTCTTGGTTGATACTCGAGTTGGTATCATTTCTTAAAGGTATGCACAAGATCTAACCTTTCACTCTTCTTTTCTTTTCTAACTCTAAGAAATCTGACTCTCTTTTGTTTTCCATAAACACGGTGCTCATAAAAATCCAAATCAATTTACTTAAGATCTGGAAACAAATGTATTTTGTGAAGTATTTGCATGCCCTTCTCACTCATGTGTCCAAGCATATGATTCCATAGTGTTGTATCCACTCATGTATAAGCTAAAGAGATATAAGAGTCAATATGACCAGTACATAAATACAATGTACCTACCTTCTCTCCTTTTTTATCACCAGTGATCCTTTGGTGACCTTCCAAACCTTATCTATAAATACGGATATACAACCTTCACTTTCCAATTGCCCTATTGAAATTAGATTTTTCCTTAGATCTGGAACAGGTCTTACCTCTTTCAATAACCATTGGTTTCCATTCCTTTGCTTTATTTTTACCTTTCCCATTCCAACAATTTTGCACAGTGCATCATCACCCAAATGAACATGTCCAAAATCACCTTGAACATAATATAGAAAATGTTTCATTTGGGGTGTGGCATGAAAATAATCCCCTAAATCTACTACCCAAGACTCAAAAATATTATCTAAAGAAAGAATCAAATCATCTTATAACACGTCACCTGTTACATTTGCTTCCTGATTTTTCTTTTGTTTTCCATCTCTTTGTTTCTTTGGAGCTTTGTAGTCTTTCTTCAGATGTCCTTTCTTCCCACAATTCTAGCACTCTATCTTTCCCAGACTAGATTTGGATCTTCCCTTCCTATAATACCCATGGTTCCCTGAGCCCTTTCCTCTATCCTTTTGTATTCCCATTTTCTCCATGTTAAATGCATTACCTGATGTCTCACTAGTTCTTTTCTATCACATTTCCTCGCTAAGGATAACACCATCAACATCATCAAATTTTAGAGTGTTTGAAACAGAGACAGAGTTACTTATAGCCATGACCAAACCATTCCATATTTATGGCAATGAGAACAATATTATAAGATCCCTAACCTCATCATCTAAGTCCATTTTTACAGAAATTAGTTGATTAGTAACTGTATTAAATTCATTGAAATGATCAACAACAAACCCACCTTCTAACATATTCATATTAAATAATCTCTTCATTAGAAATACCTTATTGGATGTTGAGGGTTTTTCATATAGTTTATCCAATGCGTCCATCATCTCCTTTGTTGTCTTTTCTTTTGAAATATTGAAATCTATTGATGTTTCCAGTATCATTCATATCGTTACTAGTGCCTTTCTATCAAGAAACTCCCATCCTTCGTCCTTCATGCTCATCGGCTTCTTTGCTATTCTTCCCAATGGTATGAATAGATCCTTCTGATATAAATAATATTCCATATGCATCTTCCATAACTGGTAGTTTTGGCCATTAAATTTGTCGACCCTAAACTTTCCATCTTCCATCATTTCTCCCACTCGAACAAAGAACCCTCTTTTCCTGCGAGTTACCTTTCTCTCTGATACCAGTTGTTAGAAAAATAGTATCGCAGAACAATAAAATAAAAAAAATGTGGAAATAAATCACAGAATATACACAATACAATAGAGACACATATACATGTGGTTCACCCAGTGTGGGCTAATTCCACCAGAGAAATTGTCAGGTCCTTCCTTTTTATTATCCAGCAAAATGAAGGGATAAAACCTACATCACACCCGTTGTAACTCCATCTTCTTTCTCTCACAGTCTTCTCTCTCATAATACAATATTCGCAATGATGCATAGTCGCAATACATTTCCCTCATAAAATAGGGTTTCCTTCTAGCGAGAAAAACCCTAACATAAATTCTATCGTCATATGTGTGACCTTATAATGAATGATCCATATTTACTATGAAATTACAATACACATTTACAAGGAAATTTTTCCTTTGGGGGATTTTACCCCAAACCTTTGCTTGCCCCCAGACCCTGTAGGGGGGAAATCCCCCCCTACAATCCCCCCACATGGAGGGGTGTACAGTCTTCATGGGGTATAAACATGGCTAGAAACAAATACCTATGAAACAGGAAGATAATCAAGCTCCACAACCAACAACAAAATCAAGAATTCTAAAGATGAAAGTCAGTCTTTCACAAAGCAACGATGGGAAGGAAACAAAGTACTATATGTGCTTATGGATCAGTACATGAGGAAGAATGGAACATTTCTCTTAAGGTTCTCACACATCAAGGCATGACTGATGTTATGTTAAATGGATGGAATCTCAAAGGATATGGATAGAAATTTAAAGAGGAAAACAAAAGATATTCTTGTTATCGAAAAAATCGATAAGTGCGGACATGAACTAATCTCCATAAAATAAATAAGAAATTCAAAAAAAACAGAGCAGAATAGAATCGTCTCCTTAGATTTCATTGTAATGTGAACTAGTTCAAAGAGGGACAAATGACATACCGTTTGAACGTCATTTGATCATTGTTTGATTGTTGCTAGTATCGTACTTTCTCCATCTTTGGATTTGTGGGATGTTGAATCTGTTAAGAAGCACAAACCAACAAAGAGAGAGAACAACAATATATATATTCCAATGAATATTGTGTATAAGATCAAGGAGTTATACAATAAAAATGGAGACACTTTTATAGGGAAGAAATGTATCACTGCATTATATTGATGAAAGTGGAGAATACAACCTATTCCTTGATGTTGCAAGGTCCCTTCCAATGGCCCTTTTCTTCAACACACACACCTTTGCTCCAATTATTTTGATGAAGAGTATTCACAACCTGACTTGGAAAGCTAAAGAAAATCTATCACAAGTACAATATTCAGCAGAATTCTTCATGCATAAGCAAGCCTAGCCTTTCCCATGAGAGATCCCTCTTTATATAGCATGAAAGAGGGATGGATGAGGAGATTAGGATGATCCCACTAAATCATAGAAGTTATTAAGATCCAAAGCGATCAGAGGCCACCTCATCTTCTATAACTTTCATGAATTTCATCTTTTTCCCTTGTTTGAGCATCGTTGCACCCTAAGAACAAGGAGCCTGCGATGACACTGCGGTCCAATTTGGTGCAGAGTGTGACAATCAAGCATCATCACACCCCAAGCATTTAGCAAGGTGCGATAATCTCCTTTGATATGGTTTTTAAGAAAATAAATATGATTCAATTCATCATGGAGAAAGTCTCATTTAGTACATTTAGGTAACATAGAAGTGAGTCATACACATATTGCCAGTTGATCACAGGGGTGACCAAAATAATGTGTAACAATGTTAGAGAAGGAATATGGAGTAGAGAGTATAAAGTAGGTATGACAGTATCCATACAAAATTTATGTGAAATTTTGAAGCATCCAATTTGCAACAATAGTATGAAACAACAAAAGGCAAAGTTGGATATTGAAATGGAAAAATTTTGGAGATAGTTGATGTATATTTCCAAGTGAAAATATCAAAGGATGAAAAAGAACATCAGCAACCAAGTACATTTTGTTGAAAAGACTAATAAAAACACGGTAGATGGATAGCAAGAAAGAAAAGTATGGCATCTTGAAAGACTAGGGACAATAGAAAAGAAACAATGCGGTCAAGCAAGTGGACATCAACGGAACAAAGTGTGGGATCCAGGTGGACTTCAGTAAATAGGAGACTCATGGACAAAATTCCATGAAATTTTTGTACCCTGGGAGTATGATGCAGGAGCATCACAACATAGGTAAACCACCTTGTAAATTGATCCTATAGAATGTTTAAATCATTGTAAGGGGATAAGTTCCTCATGTGAATGTACCACATAGAAGATAAGTGATTCGATCTAGCGAGGATAGATTCAAGTAGTTAGATTTCTATTATTATAAATTAGTTGCATATTTTTAGGATTTAGCTAGATTTTATTTGATGAGATGGAAGTTATATTCCATGCATAAAATGTAAATCCTA
>JASDQU010750244.1:22279-54698 GCA_032191745.1 Picea mariana
TCCCTATGTGATTGGATCCACATATTGTGTTGCGTAGCCTTAAAGTTGGTTATCCCTTGGTACTGCACGACCACTTCCATATTTATCCTCCATGCGTTGGCTATGTTGTCTTTTATTTCACTGATATACCAAGAAAAAGTGTTGGCATTGCCACTTCTCCACTTGGAATCAGAAGCGATTCCCATTGATGTGTATCATGTTGTGTGACATCGTCCTACTCTATCACAGAAATATAATTAGGAAAGATATTTCCATCCAAGTAAGTCTATCAAGATCATGATCCAGGAGTAATGGAATGTTGTTCCCAAGCCCCATGCACCCTTACAGTTGTCTAGGAACAATTTTAGTAAATATGGGGCCCAACTGAGCATGGTGTCATTTTCACATTGTTCTATTGCTACAAAAACCCCTGTAGGGACCTCCTCCTTGTAGAATTTGCGAATTAGTTTGTATGACATTAGCTTGGTTTCCATCTGAGTGGATGTGTCACTGATTCTCTTTATAATAATTCCACACGAGCCTCTTTCTATCTTAAGTCTTCTTCATCTCTTATGCGAGAGCCTTTTCATTGGTTTTACCGTCCATGTACTGCACTGGCTTCTCATCATTTCATGGCATGTCTGTGATGAATGCAATTATCTCCACATCAATTGAAGACCACTAGAAACTGCTTGAAATAGTTGTTCACATATTTCCCCCATCCAAACTGAGGAATCTCCAGTAAATTCATAATTTGTGTGTTTTCCAAGCCTGTTGCCCATTGCTTTGGCTACAACACTGGATCTCCTAATGACCTTATGCCCAAGCTCTCCATATACACATGTTGCAAAAATTCTGGGAATTTGTTGGTGTCAAACACATCTTGGTCTACATATCTTATCCTTTTGATGCAACCCAATAGACTTGGTGTGTCCTCCACCCCCTCTATAATGCGTGGAAAAATGATTGAGGCATCGGGATTCTTGTGTGAGGACTACATGATTGGTTGTTTACCTTTTCTCTATGATGGGGCACTAGATGTCCCAGCCTTAGGTGTTTCTTCCTAGCTCGACTCTAGTTGTCCCATGAAATCTTCGAGCTACACTTCCTCCTTTTGTATGGACCCCACCATAGGTTGCGGCCTTTTCCCGTCAGACTCTGTTCTTTATCTATCACCTCCATTCGTTCTGCGGGCTTCTTTCGGCCCTGGAAGTTTGTTGTGGGTTTCCTGTGGTTAATGGGTTGTGTCCATGTGCATTGTCGTGCGAATCGATATCTATATCGGCCATTGTTAGGGCCTAATATTCTTCCTCTACTAGTGTGGCACTCACTGGTTCAACCTGTAGCAAAGGAATTGTGTCGACATCAATGATTCCCTCTTTCTTTGTAAACTCTTGCTCCTCCTTTGTGGTTTCTTGCAGTGACCTGTGGCTACTATGTGTTTTATGTGTTGTTTGGCTAGGTGCACCAAACTTTGGAGGTTCCATCGTGTGTAATTATTCCTTCCCCGATTAAGCTTCAGCTACTACAATATCTGAACTCGCCTTTTCACCTCTCGTCTCTGTGCTCCTTAGCTTCGCGGGTTTGTAAATGCACAATGTGTCTCGCTGGGCCCACATTTTCACTATATATAGGGCATCATAATTGCCCTGAATATTATCGGAGATGCTTCTTTGATCGTTATTAATGCGTTAAATATTTTGGAGTACATTTAAATCGGTTTCATAAATTCCCAATCCGTGCCTTTTTACCCCGACGATTGGTTTTTTCTTTTCCGACCATTGGCCCTTTTTCTGGTGCGCTGTAATTTTTTGGTGCATCGTATGTTTTTGTTGTGACTTTTCCCTTAATGCATGGTTTTTTCTTCCTGTCAACCATATGTTATGCATGGGAACTTTTTATTTTTGTCAAAATGATTCCACTATCTTCTACGCATAATATTTCCCAGTATTTTTTATTTTCTTTATTTTCTACTTTCTTTCTTTTTCTTGTTTTAATAATTTTGTCTTCATTTTTCTTCTTTTTCTAATTTTGTATTCCTTTTTCTTCTTTTGTATTCCCTTTTTATGAGTTTTCTTTCCTAAAATCTACTATAGTACACTATATACATGCCTTTCCTACTACATTGTAACTTTCAAGGGTTAGTAGGTCGACTGTCCCTGTCCAGTTTCAGTCAAATACAATTGATCATTCATTTTAGTTATGTTCCTCCCAAGTCTTTTAGCTGCATAGATCCCCCATCTGTGACAATATTTACTTCATATGTCCTTAGCCAATGCATTCTAAACTTACCAAGATGTTGGAAAAATTTACTGTCATAGAGAAAAACTAGATCTCCTAACTTAAAAATCTTATTTTTAATATGTTTGTCATGACAGGATTTATCTCTTTCTTTTTTTACTTCCTGGTGAGATCCTCCCATAATATTKYCCTCTTCCATTTCTATTATTTGAATTATCCTCTCACATAYTGTGCCTCTTTCTTTCGTGTTGATAATTGTTGCTACGCCAGACTGGGTACCAGAAATTCTAATTGCACTACTRCTTCCTACCCATACATCAATCTGAATGGTGTCTTTCATGTCAAATTATTACATGTAGTATTGTATKCCCATAGTATTGTTGGTATTTTCAAATCCCAATCATCTATGTTAACATTGTAAATATTATTCAGAGCATTTTCTAAAMTCTTATTGAAAGCTTCTACTATTCCATTTTCTTGAGGATGATATGGTGTACTCTTTTGGTGATAGACTTCAAACTCCTCAGTCATATCCCTGATGGTATTATTAATCAAATGAGTGCCTTGGTCACTCATTAAAATCMTGGGACATCCAAACCTTGTGATCACTTGCTCAAATAGGAAGTGTGTTGTTTTCTTTGCACTATAGTCCTTGACTAGTGTTGCTTCTGCCCATATAGTTAAGTATTTAGTCACAATAATGATATATCTAGCTACTAACCTTTTTTTCTAGCKGATCAATAGGTCCAAMAAAGTTGATTTCCCATTTTTCAAAAACCTGTAGAGTCATTTGTGGTCTTAGAGGCATCTCATCCATTCTGTTGGGTTTTCCAACCCTCTGATAAACATCACATTGCTAGCAATATTCCTTGGCATCTTTATGGATTGTTGGCCACCATAATCCTGCGTGAAAAACCTTCTACGTGATAGCTTTTCCAGCATAGTTTCCTCCATCTATACCTTCATGATATTCTACTAAAATTATGTGCATTTCATGTTCCGATACACATCTTCTCAAAATGTTATATGTGCCCATATTATATAAATATCATGTAATGAGTTGATAGTCTACAACTCTTACTACCATATTTTTCTTTTATGTAGTGCTAAAATCCTATGGTGCAACCCATGTACTTAAGTATTCAATTACATCGGTGAAGTATTCATCAGCTACCTATACTAAAAATAACTTTGCATCAGGGAAGTTGTCTTCCAAGTTAGTAGGTTCTTCTCCATTAGTTACCCTTGACAGGTGATTCGGTCCTGCATTGAGCTTCCCTAGTTTGACTATCACTTCGATATCAAATTCTTTGAATAATAATAACCATCTACAGATCCTCCCCCCAACACTGGATTGTTGAATAGATATTTGAGGGCATAATGGTCTGTGAACATTTTAAATTGTTTTCCTAGTAAATAGTACCTGAATTTCTAAAGTGCATATACCATCGCTAGGCCTTATCTTTCTTTAGTGTTGTAATTCTACTATGATTCTAACAACTTTCTACTTGCAAATTCTATAGGATGGTATAGTTCCCATGCTCATGTTTATGCCATAATTTCTCCAAGTGTTATGGTTGATGCATCTACATGCACATGAAATGTATTTTCCCAATTTGGGAATACTAGTATAGGTGTTTTTACCATCTTTTCCTTTAGAGTGTCCAAGCCTTGTTGACAGTCCTCATTCCACTGAAATCCAGTGTCCTTCTTTAACARTTTTTCCATTGGTGCAATAATCTGCACATACCCCTTTATGAACTTCCTATAATAGCGTGTGTGTCCCAGTGTTTCTCTTAACTGGCGCACTGACTTTGGTGGTGGTAAATTTACAATGACTGCAATCTTAGCARGGTCCACTAKAAAACCTTGTCTACATACTATATGTCCCAACAATATCCCAAAAGGTGTACCGAAAATGAATTTATTAATGTTTAATGAGATCTGACATTGCCTACATCTTTCCAACATGAGTCTTAGCACTTCTACATGGTCCTTTAATAGAATATATACAGTCTAAACATCCAGATATACTTCTAGAGATTGATATATGAATTCCTTAAAAGTAGCTATGACTGATCTTGAAAATATGGTTGGTGCATTCTTCAATCCAAATGGCATGATTGTATATTGGTAGGATCTCCATTCTGCAACAAAAGTATTTGTATACCTATCCTTTGGAGCTATTTTGATCTGATGGTAATATGAGAATCCATCTGTAAACGAATATGCTTCCTGGCATCCCACATTCTCCAAGACCTCACCTGTAAAAGGGGTAGGGAAAGGGTCATGTAAGAAGGCATCATTGATTTTTATCATATCTACACAAATACTTATCTCCCCTTGCTTCTTTTGTTGKAASACCATAGGATTGATCCATTCATATTCCTCAACTAGTTCTACAATTCTAGCCTCCAACATTCGATCAATTTATKCTTTTACTTTCTACTTATACAATGGATTCAGTCTGTAAGGTCTCTRCCTGACAGGTCTAGCCTCAGGTTTGAGGGGTATTTTCATCTCACCTAGATCCTCTGCTATACCTTTCATCTCTGTAAAAGTTGTTGGAAATAGGTCATTGTATTCACATAGTGACTTTGTTATTATTTCTATTGTTTGTTCATCCCAATAGTCTCCAATACTCGCCATTTTAGGATTTTCATTCGTCCCAATGTTGACTTTCTTAACTTTGATTAGTGCAACAAATAATTTTGACTCCAGAGATGGACCTTCCACCTCTCTTTCTCCATCAATATTTGTAATATGAATGGTTCATGGGTCATCTTCATCTGGTGCTTCCTCTTCAACATGATAGCATGAAAGTAGTTCTTTGACTGTCTATATGTTCTCTTGTTGATATTCTATCATAATTTCAACTTTTGGTTCATCAATAAATATCACTCCTCGTATCATATTTAGTGTTGACTCAATGTTGGGGTTCTCATGTTCAAATGATAAGGTTACTTAAAACTTATGTTGTAATCCTATCCATTTTGTAGTGCCTCTACACATCTCCTGATATGTATACCATTTCCCTGGGATTCCTTCTAATGTATGGATAAAGTGATGAGTCCATTCCTATGGTGATGTCATCCTTCACTGTATCTTGCACTTCTCCAATTGTTCCACAGGTGTGCCTTGTCCATCATACCTCTTCATTTTATTGTTTTCCTGTTTTGCACCAAATCTAATGTGTAGTAGTTGTTTACACAGATACCAGTCATGAATTATTTCTTTGTGCACACCCCACCATCTTTTAGGTGTTGTCTTGAGTGAAATATATAGGGCTAAGAGCCTCTGATTTTCTAACAATTTGTCTTCATATTCTGTCAATAATTCCTCTAAGTCATTTGTCCCATGAAAGATGGGAGGTTATAATATCTCTGTACCAACCCATATTACTATGTGATCTATTCGTGTGCACCTTCTTGTGGAAACTTCATGTAATCATTGTTGTCAATTCTCCAAACCTATGTCTGAGTCAGAATCACATGATGTAATGCTTCTCCAACTGAGTACCCCATATGTAGTTGGGTTACATAATCCTCTTGTCGCATGATGGTTATGTACAGCTGGTTTATTTCTTCCAGATCCAAACAAGTGGCCTCAACAAACCTTTCTCCTTCTGAAGGATCTAATGGTGCAATGACTCTATATTCTCTTGATTCAAAATTCATTTTCCTTGTCTTCATATTTATTATAGCATGGTTATCAAATTCCCAATCCAATCCAAGAAATGTTGGGTAAGGTGTTATTCCATCTACTATCTCTATTACTTCAAAATATGCCATAGTGCGCACTCCATCCAGATTTGTTGTGACACCTTTAAGCCTTCCAATTGGTAGCACTCTGTGTTGATTTTCTAATTTTAAATGGATAGGTGAATAGAGTAAGGTAGGTTCCCCCATACACTGCCACGTCTTCTTAGGTAAGACATTTAATTCAAAGCCTAAATCCAGTATAACATCACCCATATTTAAATCCCCAATGTTGGCATTCAGTCTGAATTCTCTACTTGTCCTTTCTCTTGTATGGATATGATTGACTATTTTTTTTTCTAACTTCCCTTCCACCTCTGTGTTACATATTTCTAGCATATTTTGTAAGACCTTAATAGATGATGGGTCATTCAATAACTTCACATAATATTGCAGAAAAGTCTTTATGGTACTTACTTTCTCTAGAGGTTATTCTTTATTAGTATCGTCCATTGAGAATGGAATCCCATATATTGGTGGATTTTGAATTTGTTGCACGACTTATGTAGAAGCAACATTCTACTTGAGAAACTCTTGTCTGGCTTCCTTAAATGTTTCCTTTTCTTTCCACGTATCAAACTGCTTATGTGGCTCAGTGTTCTTCTTAATCCATTGGTGTTGATCTGGATCACATCATACTGCATCATTTCCTATCTTTGATCCTCCTTGAGTGACTATATTGATGTTTCTCCCATCCTCCCTGGATTATACAGAGATCCACTGGACATTCTGGTTTTTCTGGTTCCTTTTTTCTTGGATCTTCCCTAAGAGTCTCGGACAATCTTTTGTGTCATGATCTGATGTGCGACAATACATACATGTCGTTAGTGGGAGTGGGAAATATCTTGCATAATGTCTTAGGTTTTGGAAGTTGTGGCACACTACTGGTCCTCTGCCTCATCCAAATCCTCCTGTACCTCATCCTCCACCTATGTATCCACCCTAATCTCCATGTGGTGCGTTGTATTAAGGTACCTAGTTAAACTGCACGAGATTATAATGTGGTTGCACATTATTATATTGTGGTTTTGCATTGTTGTATTGTTGTTGCGCATTATTGTATGGTGGTGGTACCTAGTTAAATTTAGGTGCATATTTCCCTGTSATCATTTTTTCTTGCACTCTATAAGTATCTAAAGTTACTTCTCTCATACTCTCCATCATCCTACAATCCTTATCATCATGACCCACTAAATTGAAAAAATTGCAATATGAAATTTTGGGTATTGTCTTATATTTATRCATCATTGGACAGTGATATGGATCATTCACATGTGTCTTTCAAATCTTGCACCATGTTCCTCCTGTTGGAAATGGGTTTGGCACACCTCTCACCATATACTACATGAAAGTTAGAAATTCATTCTTACGGTGTCCTTTTGTCATGCATAGGGTACACCAAACGGGTTCTCTTTTCTCTTTACCCTTATTCTAGTTAAGTTGAAATGTTAGATTCTTCAAATCCTCCTTCATTTCCTCTATTGTTGGATTTATTTGTTGATACTAGTTCTCTTCCAGTTATAAGGCTACATGTAGAGCCCCTGCCTGAGTTTGGAACTTTTGTTGTCTTAATGGGTATTTCAGATGTGGTAACAGTGAGTTCACAAATAAATTCCTATGTTTCATGTCAGTAATCGCATATTTCAACTTACCTTTCAGGTGCTTAAACCTATGAATAATCTCCCAAACAGACTCACCTAGTTTTTTCCTAATTTCAATCATTTCATTAATATACTAGTCTTCTGAGTTGGGCTTATGAAATTCATTTATCAGTAGTTTTTTCACATCTACAATAGTCTTTGTTACTCTTGGTGGATTATTTACATCTAGACTCATATACCAATCTAGTGTGTGGTCTCTTAGTGTGATTTCCAATTGCATGAGTTTTGAATCCTCATATGTGATCTGATTTGCTTCCTAGATCTTCTCAGAAATGAATAAGTGATTTTCAAGGTCCTATGATGCCTCTCCCCGAAATTATGGTAACCTGATCGTGGGATCGTGTCCTTCCATTTTAAACTTTGTTGAAATACTACCTTTCTGTAGTGTAGATAATTGATTGTTACTTCCTGAACTGGCTCCTCCAGTTGGTGCTCCTTGATTAGATCGGTTTCATGTTGTCTTTCTTCCACTAAAATACAGTTGTCTAAATGTCGGTGTTCTTTCTAGTGTGTTAGTCGCACATGAGGTTGTAGGTTCCACACTGACAGTGATATGGATTGGATTTCTACCTTCTTTCACTAACCTTGGACCTCATGTTTTTCTTTCATATGTTGCACGCAGGATTTCCTTAGTCTAATCCACAACCCGGAGATCCTATACCTCTTATTCATCATTTTCCAATCCCTCTCTATCAGCTATGGCTCTCTTCTTGTTATTCATTTTATATTGGTAGGGTACTCCACTATGAGTCTTTCCATATTTTTCCATTATCTTATTTATCTGGTATTCCTCCATCATGATTGGGTAGATGGCCTCCTTCTTCTTTCCCTTATCCTTCTCTTCCTCCATTTATGATCCTCCTGTTAGTGCTTCCCCCTTTCCTCCATGCACATAGGGAAGTTTAGTTGTTTGATTCCATGGTAATCACATCGTTCTCATACAATAAAATATTGATTGAAGTATACAACGATCTAATGTACCTACCTCTGGGTTCTTTTAGAAAATCCTACTCTGTTGCAGTGTAAGACTTCATTGTATCTACTACAAATTCGGTGATAAACCCTGCAACAATATTGTCTAACCAGAAATCTACTGCACGTAAATTTGTTATTAACCTTTTGTAACTGTGTGATCTCCACCAAATTCCACTCCATCTATCTAATTCGATTTGTAGGGTGGTTTTCCTTTAATATCAATAACCACTCCTGCAACAAATGCGGGAAATCATAGAAAAATACCTCATGCAAGTCACTAAACATGTATTTTTTGAGATATTTGTGCGGTTTTAACTTAGGGTTTTTGTTGTCCTTCTACGCAAACTCAAGTTCCTTTGTTTTCAACCATATTTTGATCTCTTCCTTTGTTGGATTCCATGGCCTGAAAATTTGCTTTTGTACTTTCATCCTCTACACGTTTCTTCCACGAATCATGTCCACTCAATCCTGGGAAGTTCCAGCTAGCAACATAACCATTTGTTGGTTGGATCTCTCTTTCAAATCTCTCTTTGGTTGACCTAGGTTCGGATCTCAACAAGTTTCCAACAAAACCGTAAAAAACTATCGGCCCTCCTTGTAAACTAGAAGGCAACGTTGTGCACAAGGTGCACAATGCAGTCTCACCCGATATAGATTTTATGGGTGACTATAATACCCATGTGTTTGCAATCTAGGAATGAGTGGGGGTCTAGGATTGTGTTATTCCTTCTTCTTGCATTAACCTTGTTTTTTATTTAAGTATTTCTAGGATTCATTCTTCTTTAGCATTATGCATGCATGCTAATACATCTAGTTAATCATTCATTCATAAGTTTTTCATTAAAAGAAAGTAAATACTCAATAAACATCACATAGAACACAAGTTTTACCGTGGTTCACCCCATCCTAGGGCTATGCCCACAAATATCTGACTTCTCTGCTCTTTTATTTAATTTGTTGCAAAATCTTGTGCTATGCCCATTACATCTTTGTAACACAATCAAGATTGAGGGTGAGAAACCCCTCTGAGGTAGACTATATCACACTAGGCTCCTCACCCTGTGACCTAACCCTTGAAATCTACCTTATTCGACTCTTCTACAACCTTATTACAATCTATAGTCTCCCAAAGTGATATGATCATTTTCTTTCCTTACTTAACATCCCATGTCTCCCTTATAGACATCCTAGGTTCTTATTTATACTATTTTACAGGATTATAGTGGTTACAATCCTTATCAAAAACCCTAACCCTATCATGGTTAGGCTTGTCTGTCTGCTTGCCATGTTGATTTTCATCTTGCATGTTGTTTTTCCTTTTTTTTTCTGTATGTTTCTTTCTTGCCACATGTTGCTTGCACTTCAACATTAGGTATTTCTTTCCAATGGTTAGGTCTTTCCTCAAAATATATCCTTCTCCAAAAATAGGTCTACACCCAAAATATACTTCCTTCTAAAAATAGGCTTGCGCCCAACAAACTCTAATTTTCTTTTATATTTTATTATTTTTTTTCTTTTCATTTTTTTTGTTTTACAGGTGTAAAAGGAATGATCTAGAGGAACATGGGAAAATGGAAGAATTAGTTTTCCATGCAGAATTAAAAAAATAAAAAAAATAAAAAATTAGTTGTTATTAGAAAGAAAATTATTTTTCGTTTTATGTATTTTATTAATATAGTTGGGGAATCAAACAATTTTGTTAATTTCCCATTCTAAATAGATAAATGTTTGTAGTCATGGAATTTAGTTTTCATTTTGAATTCCTTCAATATAAACAGGGAAAGAAAGACAATTGGGAGGGGTTCATTTTTTGAGAGAATAATGAAACTTATGCACTACTATAAAAGTCTCATTTTCTAAAACATTATATTGAATCTTTTGTGACTTTGAATATTAATATAAGCAATTGGTATTCAACACTATTACCGGTATCTAAGCGTTCATTTTTTAAATCAAAGTCTTATCTAGAGTATGTGTTGATGGAACCACAATTGATTTAGCTAATTAATGTTAATAAATTAGATCGATTTCATCTTTTATCTGACACATTATTTTAGTGGTTATTTTGTATATGAATTATTGTTTTGATTATAAGTCTATGATAATTATTTAAACAGATTTATTAATTAACACTAAGTGGATATATTCATAAATTTGTTTTGAAGATCTACATCTTTAGAATATTGTTGATCTTATTTAAATTCATATACTATTTGAATTTATGGTCGGGCATTAGATTAGTTTAGTTTTATTTGATAGATTAGAATACACTTAGTTTTCATTTTCATATACTTTTTTTTTCTTGAAAAGAGAAAACAAAATATCCATTCGTAGGGGTAACTTTGATGACAATTAGAATTAATATTTTCTTGTAGATAGTTTTGAACCTGTATTTATTTATATTTTAGTTTGTTATTTAATAAAAGATTAAATTTCAACAATTATCTAGCAAGTGTATATGTTTCTCTTAGACTTAATTTTATTTGTAGATTAGGATAGTCATAAGTAACTGGACCTAAACCAGATAGATTCACCATTTATAATGAATAAGGATCTAATTGGGATCCTAACTGGGAGAAATCATGAATGTTGAACATGGTCATATTTGATTATCAACAGAAGGGTTCACGACACTCGAACTTGGATACTCTTTCTCATATTATTTCTCCAACTCCTTTCCTAAGTCTTCATGATCTCTCGATTTCATCTCTGATCTAAACTCTAACTTAGAGCTTCCATCGTCTTCGAACAACCTGCGATTCCTTTCTAGATCCTTCATGAGGAGGTTCATATTTCAATTGATGTTAGAAACTTACGCTTCCAACCTCTCAAATCTCTCTTATGCTAGATTTTTAGGGTTTTTATGAACATATTTATCCACCATGGCTAGGATTTCTATGTCTTCTCTTTAAGCTGATTCCTGGATCCTACAAATTCCCACTATTAATCCCTAATTCATGGCACATTATCCCTTAATTAGGGCATATTACATTAGTATTGTTATTTGATTTATGTCGGCTTGGGTCCATTAGTTGTAATTGTACCTCCTAGTCTCCTATATATACCAAGGAGACCTTTTCATTTGGAATCATCTTGTAATTGTGAATTCATATGATGTATAAGGAGATTTCCCCCTCAACGAGGTGTAATATCTGAATTTCTCTATTTTTCAAGGAATCGAGTACTTATTCTTAGGCTTTTATTATATTTTAATAATTGATTCTTAATATTTGATATCAGAGCTAGACAATCCTTGGGACTAGCTTCTTCACAACAAGTCTTCTTGGAATTTCCGCTACAACTTTTTTCCTGGAAGGTTTAAGGATCTGGAATTTATATGGTACAGGGGTGACATATAGAGATAACTTGGGTCCAAATTTCATATATTTTTTCAGTATATTTTTGGATATACATTATGTTCAAGTTAGGGTTTTTGACTAGTCTTGAAACTAGTCTGAAACAAGTCTTCTTGGAATTTTGGCTCCCAATTATTTTCGACTTTGTTTCAGGTTATGAAATTTTTACAATACGAAGGAGGAATCGTGAAGTATAGTGTGTAAAAATTCCATACCTTGATGCAGTGTAATCTATAATTTATTCCCTGAGGAAATTAGGGTTTTTGACTTGTCCAGATTTCAGTCTAAGATAGGTGTTCTTGGGAAAACGGTTATATATGAAGCTACAAACCTCCAAATTAAGTAAGACCTATTCCATTGGTTAGCTTATGGACCAAATATGTACTGGTATGAATTTAAAGTTCTGAAGTGAATACTATGACACATGGAATTTCATACAAGTCCGCTCTCCTTAAAGGGAAAAAATCAACACATCTTGGGAAAGTTATCATAAAATTCTATTGGAGAATCCAATTCTGCTCTAACCTATGGGGGTTGGAAATAAAATGTATCAGGCTACGTCAAGTACAAATTTTGGACTCATAAGGTCCAAAATTGCAGATCTATAGAAGAAGAAAGGTTAGCTAACATAACAGTCTCCAAATCAGGGTTTTAAAAGGTGTGTTTTGTTTTTTTGAAAATTTGCATATCTTTTGACTAGAAGATCCAATTGGGGTGATTCAAAAAGTGGAATAAAGTGGGATAAAATGAGTATCACATAAATTTGGGAGAATCTTAGGGTGTTTAGATACAAACGTATTTCGATGTCTTTAAACATAGGAGATGTCATTACTTGTCAGTGCTACAACCCGGGAACTGTGTGATTCTTCCACGTACCTAGAGTATATCGGAAGGCCACATTTGAACGGTTTCACATTAGAAAAAACCACTATATATTGTATCTCCCACATACCTGGTGTATATCGAGAGACCCCCTAGAATCTTAACACCAACCGAGTAAACCATTTGGTCGTCTTGTTTCTATAATACACCACGAAAACACTTGGGGAGATCACTCTCTAATACCTATGTAGTCGAATAGTATGGCTAAGGGCATGGTCAATCCTCCTTAGTTAGTGCCTTGAAATACTGGTTTGAGTACTATTTTTGGACCCCGCACATATATCAGAGAGCTATAGAACCTGTCACTCCCTTGTCTGTGAGGACCTCTACCTAAGCCAATTAGGAATTCCTACCTTGCAGTGATTCTTGGCCAACATGCCACCAAAAAAGGGAATTTATTCACCAAATAAACCCTCAAACAATCCTACTTGGACTCTTGATGAAGGTAAATAAATGTGCAAGGACATAGATGATTAAAAAAATAAGGCAATAACAAAATATGAACTACAAAGGATGATGGATTCAACTGAAGCTAAGATCGAAGCGATGATGGATACTAATATGGATAGCTTAAAAGAGGAGATCATGGAAGGGTTGAAAAAGTTGCTAATAGATACGCCACCTGAAAGTGACAATGTATCCCATGAAATTCATGATGAGGACATAAGGAAGATGAATCAATACTGGAGAAACTCCAACTTTGGGTTGAAGACAAACCACTTTCCTAAGATCAATATGATAAAATTTGATGGCAAGGAGCCAATCACATGGATACTCCAGATGGAGCAGTTATTTGATCTACATGATGTGCCTCAAACACAAAAGGTCTGAATTATGTCATCATATTTAGAACCTAATCAGTTTGTGTGGCATCAATGGCTTTGTTCTCACAAATCGCTTTTCACTTGGAAAATTTTCACGGAAGAAATGATAGCACACTATGAGGATACAAGGATAAATATCATCTTCATCCAAATGATAAATCTCAAGCAAAAGGGTTCAGTGGTAGAGCACATTGAGAACTTCCAAATATTGAATATAAAGGTAATAGATATTCCATATGAGCACATGATTGATGTCTTCATAGGAACCTTAAAGGATAACATTCAACATGAAGTTCACCTTTGGGAACACAAATCACTGAACAATGCAGTCATGGTGGAAAGAAATGTTGAAAGTAAAAATATATCTATGGCTACTAGAAGGACCACCCCTAACATCTATCGAGAGAATAATTTTCCTTCTTCTAAACCACCTCAACATAAAAGGTTAACACCTCAACAATTGGAGGAAATAAAGCAAAAGGTTTATGTTGTAATTGTGACAACAAGTATAGTAAGGGACATAAGTGTGGTGAGAAGAAATTATTCTACATAGATTGTGAATAGGAAGGAGAACAAGAACCATCTCAATATGAATATGTAGAAGAGAATTCTTCTAAAGAGATGACTCCCACCATATCATGTCATGCATTGGTTGGAATTAGCATTCCTAAAACCCTCAATATCGAAGGATATATCAAAAAGAAAAAGGTAATAGTGCTAATTGATTTTAGTAGTACTCATAATTTCATTCACTACAAATTAGCCAAAGATCTCAATTGTTTTATATATCTAGCGCCAAAGTTTCAAGTAATGATTGCAAATGGAGGAACTATCAATTTCTCAGGAAAATTCCATAAGATCAATATTACTATGGGGGAATATGTAATGAATAGTCCAATGATTTCTATACCCATGGGTAGTGTTGATGTCATACTAGGGATCCAATTCTTACAATCATTGGGAACTGTGGCTTTTAACTTTCAAGAACTTTTCATGAAATTTTCATTGGAAGGAAAGGAATTTGAGTTAAAGGGTATCACAGGGAAACCCAGTAAGGTGGTAATCTCTAATGGCATGACAAAATTATTGAAAAATGGGAATCAAGGTGTAATTGTACAACTTTTCTAACTAGATGTTCAAACATCTAATCCATCTATTACCCTAGATCTCCAAGGGATCATTGATAAGAATTCCAAAGTATTTGAAGATATTCCCATAGGTATTCCACCCACTCGTTATCATGATCATGCTATTCACTTAATTCCTGGGAGTGCTCCTCCTAACATTAGGCCTTATAGATACCCTTATACCCAGAAGAGTGAAATTGGGCATATGGTTGAAGAAATGTTAGAGGATGGAATTATTAGACCTATCCAAAGTTCTTACTCTACATCGGTGGTAATGGTACTCAAGAAAGAGGGATCATGGTGTATGTGTCCAGATTATAGAGAGTTCAAAAATATCATCATTAAAGATAAGTTTCCCATTCACATAATTGGTGAATTGTTAGATGAACTACATGGAGAAATCTACTTCACAAAGTTGGATCTTCGTTCAGGGTATCATTAGATTAGAATGAAGGAAGAAGTTATCCCAAAAACAAAATTGAGAACTCATGAAGGCCATTATGAATTTTTGGTCATGCCTTTTGGCCTTATGATGCACCTTCCACATTCCAAGGGCTGATGAATTCCATTTTCAATCCCTTCTTTCGAAAAATTTTGTTAGTATTTTTTGATGATATACTAATATATAGCAAGTCTTGGGAAGATCATGTTCGACATGTTGACAGGTGCTACAACTACTAAAGGAGAAACAAATATATGCCAAACCATCCAAATGTTTCTTCGGGGTGAAGGAGGTAGAGTATTTGGGTCATATTGAATCTCATGAAGATGTTGAGGAACTTCTTTGTGTTATCTCTATCATCCAACATAATTGGATAACATAAGTAAGGGATGAATGGAAGAATGATGAATAAGTGTGGACTCTCATTCAAAGTTTGCAAGGATTCCAGTGAATCTAATACATTTACATGAAAAAATGATTCACTATGGTACAATTATCGCTTATATTTATGTAAAAAATCCCAACTCAAACAAAAGGTACTTTTGGAATTACACACCTCTCTGGTATGAGGGCACTCAGGATTTTTGAAAACCTATCACAAGGTCAAGACAGAATGTTTTGGGGATGGCCTTAAAATTGATGTTCAAATATTTGTGGCAGAATGTTTGATTTTCCAACAAAATAAGGTGGGAACAGTTAAGACCCTAGGTCTCTTACAACCACTAGTCATTCCAAGTCAGCACTGGGAGGAGGTTTCCATGGATTTCATCGTAGGGTTACCAAAGTCTGAAGGAAAGAGTCCCATCATGGTGATTGTTGATATAATTACCAAGTATGCACACTTTTATGCACTCTCCCATCCTTTCAAAGCCAATACAGTTGTTATTGCATTCATGGAGACAATTCAAAAGCTACATGGAAGCTCAAAGATTATTGTAAGTGACAGAGATCCCATCTTCACTAGACATTTTTGGACATAATTATTTTCTTGTTTGGGTACTCAATTGGCTCATAGCTCATCATATCATCCTCAATATGATGGAAAAAATGAGATAGTGAACACATGTTTGGAAGGATACCTTTGTTTCTTTGTCTATGATAAACAAACACAATGGTTCAGGTGGTTACCTTTCGCAGAATGGTCGTATAACACTTCCTTTCATACTGCAACAAAAATGACACCATTTATGATTCTTTATGGATATCACCCATCATCTGTCAATACTTCTCTAAAAGAAAAATCTAAGGTTCAAGCAGTGGAAGATCACATCGAGCATCAACAAAAAATTCTCCAAATCTTAAAGGACAACCTAACTATGGCACAAAATCACATGAAACAACAAGCAGGTCAGCATCGTAGTGAAAGAAGTTTTGAAGTAGGGAATTGGATATTTTTAAGACTACAACCATACAAACATACGTCCCTCAAGCAAGATAGGAAGGATAATAAATTATCACCGAAGTAATATGGCCCTTATAAGGTGTTGAAAAATATTGGTACTGTGGCATACAAATTGGAGTTGCTTGCATCTTCACGAGTACACCTTGGTTTCCATGTTTCATGATTAAAGAAGGTTATAGGTGACAAGATCCTAGTTCAAACTATATAGTCATAACTTGACGAGGAAGGAAAATTCATATTGGATACTGAAGCTATCACTGACACAAGAATTCGCCAACTGGGGAATAGATCAATTTTAGAGTATCTCAGTAAGTGGAAGAAACTACCTACTAAAAATTCCACGTGGGAAGATGAGTCTTTTATACAAAAGCATCCATAACTACTCAAGTGTTTAGGAAAACACTTGTCTGAAGGGGAGGGGCATGTTAATCCTTAATCTGTGTCACATTATTCCTTAATTGGGACATATTACAATAGTATTGTTATTTTATTTATGTTGGCTTGGGTCCATTAGATGTAATTTTACCTCCTAATCTCCTATATATACCAAGGAGAACTTTTCATTTCAAATCATCTTGTAATTATGAATTCATATGATCTATAAGGAGGTTTCCCCATCGAATAATCTTATTATCTTAATTTCTCTCTTTTTCAAGGCGTTGAGTACTTATTCTGAGGTTTTTATGCTATTTTGATATTTGGTTCTACATACCCAATACGGTAGAATTGGGACTTGATGATGGTTTTGATGTCCTCTGACCTAGTTACCAGCGGATCACCCTCTAGCCTAAGTGTTTTTGTATGGATTTTCCACCAAGTCGAATCACGACCCTCTAAATTCAATCTAGCAAATGAAATATTTTATTCTTCATCTATATGGTGAATGCTAAAATAAACTTTTAGTTGTTGCAACCAATGATTCAATTTTAATGCATAGATATCACCTTGGTATGGATTTATTTCCACTTTCACTTCCATATTGAATAAGGACTATGAAGGGTTCACGACACTCGAACTTGGCTTCTCTTTCTCGGATTATTTCCGCAAATACTTTCCTAAGTCTTCATGATCTCTCGATTTCTCCTCCGATCTTAACTCTAACTTAGAGCCTCCATCATCTTCGAACAATTTGAGATTGCTTGTTAGAGATGCCATGAGGAGGTTCATATTTTGAATGATGTCGGAAACTTGCACTTCCAACCTCTCAAATCTCTCTTATGTTGTATTTCGAGGGTTGTTATGAATAGACTCATCCACCATGGATAGGGTTTCTAAGTCTTCTCTTTAAGCCTATTCCTGGATCCTACAACTTTCCACAAATACCCAAAATAAAAACCTACTCTAATACCAATATGATCTATAAACTAGCGTGGATATTCCACTGGTACAGTTCATTACAATAGATTTAATAAATAATTGAAACCCTTACTATTAAGGTCATTTTTTCTTTAGCTCTCAAACCCTTGATTATTGGTTTTCTTCTTAAAAAAAAGTATGAAATAGTTTAGATGCAAAAAATAAAGAAGAAAAATAAATACACACACCATCCACAAATAAACATAAGATATGACCTAGGAAACCTAATACAGGAGAAAGCCTAGCTAGTAGGTGAAGAAGCTCTGCTCTCTTTCTTTGGTATAAAAATGATGCAAGTACAAAGAAAGAGGCACTCTTTGTGGAGTTTTCTTTGATATGTGGCCTATATGGCTCCTACAAAATCTCTCCTCCTCTATTATGATCATAGAATATCACTCTTAGATGTTTTTCTCAACTATCGAACAAGATACAATGCAAAAGAATGGAAACCCATGTCTTCTTAGTGGCCTAGTATTTAACATAGCTCAATAGCCATCTAGGGTTAGGTTTTTTACTTCATCAACCCTCAATGGTGATAAGGTTTTGAACCTTATAGAATATTCTTGAAAGTTATCACATGGTTAGCCCCATATGCATGAGTAACAGGGATTGATGTGGCATCCTCTTGCATACGAGCTTTGATTGACACATGGTATGCACTGTTGAAAATTTTGCAAAGTGAAAAACACTATCAATGGGGTGTGTAGATATTTTGAATACCAGAACCCCAAAAATTGGTTTTTAATGCCTCAAAATGGCTTCGGAAGGTTTTAGACCCCAATTTTCCAAACTGGGATCTGCCACTAAAATGACCCTACAAGTTTATTCCTCCAATTTTTTCCACTCTAAAAGCATCGAGATAGATGAAAAATAATATAATGATCCAATCCAAATCATACTTTGTGACACTTAGGATCATTGCAAAGGAGTGTTGCAATAATAAATCGAACCCCCTATGTTGTTTTGTTGACTTTAGAAATCTTTTGACATAGTGTCTAGGACTAACCTTTGGAATAGGTTGGAAGAGCTAAAATTTCATCTCTAATTGAGATATGATACTATAAGGTTGTATGAGAACGTTATTTCCAAGTGTAGGAACATTGAGGATTAGTCTGAAGAAATTAAATGTAATAGGCATTGTCTAAACGTTCTACGTTTTGGCATTTTTCGCTAGAATCTGGTGTTATAAATCTATGAAAATTTTCAATTTTCTATTATTTAAATTGAATTTTCATTTATGAATGCATAAATGGATTTAGCATGCTACAAAACTCATGGAGAACTCAAAGTATACAGATTTAACTACTCAAATATGCAAATCCAACTATTTATCGTCGGATTTCAAGAAATCTTAACAGATAATATTATCAAAAAAGAGTCCAAACATATAATGTTTAGACTGTGACAATTGTAATATAGGATTTAAGCAACATTGTTTTGTGTTCACCCATATGGGGTGACACGAGGCGAGAGCGGGAGGACAACTGGCCAGGATAGATGGTGAGGGGAGTTAATGTCCCAATCTGCCACCCCCAAGGATATAACTCCCCATGAAGCAAACCTTGATGACATTTAACTCAGTTCGCCTAGACAAGCACTCGGACGAGCGCTTCAGCCAAGCCACAGGTACCAAGAGCTTGAACCAGTCCTATCAGCCTTCAATGGCGATGGGAGAGGTTTCAATGGCCCCCATAGGCGTTAAAAATGTCCAAGGCGTGTTCTTTCTCCTGTTCACTACAAGCTACCATTGCAACACTGTGTCTCTCGACCCTCCTGACTTCTCCGCTCGCACTCTGCGTGCCATTCGAGTCTACCCAGACCACCATCACCCCCCACTACCCTTGTGCTTCTTCCAACCATGCCCCGGGATAGAGGCAAGGCCAAGCGAGACACCAAAAACAAAAATGCCTACACCCGTGAAAATCGACTCACAGCCTCTCAGTGAGCTCTAATTTCCCATTTTAGTCGCCCCTACAAACACACCAACAGATATCATTCCACCCTGCATACCCCAAAATTGGAGACCTCGCCACCCCAGACTCAAACCTCCTTGCGCACACCAAAAATGGAGACCTTGTCCCCCACTATGCATTCTCCACTGCTGCCTCTTCATTCCCTGGTCAGCACTTCGAGGGCAGAGACACCCTAGGGCCTCAACTTGGATAAAGGGGAGGCACAACCTCCACTTCAGCATGCAGGGCCACCCTCTACTTCACAACCAGGCCCAAGCCTGGGGAACAAGACAAGGTCACCCTCTTAGACTTTCCTCCCAAGTCCCTCTGTCCCCGAATTTCAGCCTCACTGGTGGGAAGKTGGTTGCATTGTAGAGGAGGAAATCCATCCTAGATGGAAAGTTTTAGAAGAAGGGGTGAAGACGRAAGAAGTAGGTACAGAAGGCGACGAGAAGGGCTCACATCACATCCATTATCTGGCAGTGGAGCACCTTGAGCTCCTTTTTTATATCAGGCAGCGACAGGACRAGCAAGCGCATGGAMAAAGGATAATCAACCARCGATTGGATCTATTGTTTGAKACTTTCTCAGATGCTCCAATATCAKYAAGCTTCCCCACATGCAAGCAGAAGTTCGTCCCGGCCTTCACTTCTCATGGACACCCAAGTTCCCCATTGGCATGACGCAGCCTACCCCAGACTCTGCTTTTTGTCAATTACAGTTTTAAATATTTTTCACAGTTGTATAACTAGCATAGTAATGGTGGCTCTATATGATGCCAACCTTAGGTTAGCGAGTTGGAACGAAGTTCCAGTTGAAACTTTCAGTATTTTTGTACAATTTTGTAAAAAGTTTCACAACCATGATAGATCTATCATCGCTTGGAGCCACATGTTCTGGTTTCCCTTCTGTGGCAGCATAGTGGCTTCCAAACAATCCACAACTGTATACTCATGATATAATATAAGGTTCTACTTTTTATTTACAAAAAAAACATTGTTTTGTGTTCCCTAGTGCCCTTTTTGGCATATACATTAACAAAAGTTAGAGGGTTTTTTGGAAGAAATGGGTTGTATCAACCCAAATATCGTTGGTATAGTCATAATTCTTCTGCAACTTGATGATATTATTCTTATTGAGAGGAGTCCCTTTGGTCTTGACAAGTAACTAAAAATCCACAAGGATTTATAATTTAGTATGGGTGTGATTGTTAACAATGAAAAAAAAAGAGGTTATGATAATTAAATACAAAAATATCAATTACACTAATTTTTTATATGACAAGAACAACTTGAAGGAACTGAATTCATACAAATATCTTGGAATCGATCATGATCACAATCTTAACTGAGACTATAGCATTGAAAAAATCATAAATGGAGGTTGGAAAGCTTACTATGGAATTGAAAAAAATTGTCAGTTAGTAGACTTTTGGCTATGGGATAATAAAAAACTCCTCTTGGATACTCTCATCACTTATGTTATCTTATATGGTTTTGAAGTTTGGTGCTACAAAATATCTAGAAAATGATGGATAAAGATAGAGAAAATAAAAAATCGTTTTATCACTTATAATCTCAAAGTTAAAGGCAATATACCATATCATATCCTCTTCATAGAGACAAGTCTTTGCTCCATTGAGAGCACGACTATGAATATGTAACCAATGTACAAGAAGATAAACAACATGGAAAATGGGAGGCCTCCTAAGATTGCTTCAAAATCCAATCAAAACCATGTACAACTTAAGTGGGCATAGAATAAAGATGTCAAGTCTTGGATAAATCATTGGGGATTAAAGGAAGAGGTTACTTTCAAAATAACAATAATATTAAAAATATTATTACATCTGAATTCAAGGAGAATCTTTGGTGTGATAAAGAATTGGTTGATCAAAGAAAATTAAGATACTATAAGAAGGTGATCATCCCTAACCTTTAGGATCAAAATAATTTCTCTATTTTGACTAGCCTAAAGAAGAAAAACAACATTTCTAAAATAAGAACAAACTCTCATGAGCTCCATAGTGAAAGAGGGCATTGGACAATTTCTAAAATATCGTGGGTCAAAAGAATTTGTCATATTTGTTACACTAAGAGGGTTGAATATGAAAAATTATTGCTCTTAGAATGTCCTTCATACCCCCACATTAGATCACAATTTCAAAATATTTGTTTCCTATCCTTTTAGATCATCAAAACTATGTAATTTAAGGATGCTTCTCCTAAATGTTTTCGAACACCTAAATACAATTCTAAAACAAACTGAGCAATTCCTTACATTTATTTAGGTCTAATACACCAAATTTAGTCTCAATGGATGTAAACCATCATCATCATCATCATTAATATTCCAATAAATTCATTAATTTACAAAAAAATAACAATTACTTTACTATCAAATGTATAAATAAATGTGTAATGAAAAATAAATAATTTAAACCAATTTCTTTTAATAACCAATGGATCAATATTCCTTCTACATATCTTTAATAAAATTTTGTGTTTTCTAAAATATTTTATACATATTATGTATAAAATTTTATGATTTTTTTGAAAATATTTTAATTTTATAAATATTTAATAAAAATAAATAATTTAAATATAAAAGTTTAATAACAATTTATATAGGTTAGTAAAATCTTTATATATGTTTTTAGAATACTGTTTGAAAATAACAAGTGTAAACAAGTTTAATTATGATAATGTATTTATGTTTTTTTCCACATAATAATAATAATAATAATAATTTATTTTTAATTTTACAAAGTTGTACATACTTTACACTTCTTTAGATTTGAACCTATAATCTTTAAAAAAAAACATATATTATTAACCATTAAACCAATTATATAAATTTAATATATTATATTTATATTTTTTTATAAAATTTATATAATAAAAAAATTTAAATAAAAATAAAAATTTATTAATAAAAAAATATAATATAATAAATTAAACCATTGAAATTATGTAATTATATAAAATTATGTAATTTTATCGCCCCAATCTACTTAACCTATAACTTTACTTTTAAAGTCAGAGTAAATAAAGCTTTAATAATAATTAACTATGAGTATGCCTAAAAATATGTTTATGAATATGCCATATATTTATTTATAAGAGAAGATAAAAATATAAAAAATCTATAAATGGACAAGATTTAATAAACATGGATGCATCATTAAAAAATAATAATAATAATTGAATTGGCAATCAAATAACAATTAAACTTAACTTAAAAAATTCATTTATTTATTATAAAATTAAGTTTTCCTTTTAAATATACATAAGTGTGAAAGAAGATAAAATCTAGTACAATGTACTTAAAAACTCTTGGAATGATTGGAAAAAACAGCAAGCCATATATATAATTAATGAATGCTCTTAAATACGTAATCAATCAATGGGCTTAACTGATCTTCACCCATACCTCTTAAATGATCTTCACCTACCACTCCATTGACATATAAGTTGAAATAATGAAAGTGAAATAAAGGGATTCATTTCCTTGATAGTTTATCATATCAAAGAAATTTATTTGCCAATTTAAAGATGAAAGCGAGATAAAGGGATTAATTTCCTTGATACTTTATCATATCAAAGAAACCCATACCTCTTAAATGATGTTCACCCACACCTCCATTGACATATAAGTTGATGGACAAATAATGAAAGTGAAATAAAGGGATTTCCTTGATAAATTTATTTGTCAATTAAAGATGAAAGTGAGATAAGGGGATTCATTTCCAAAGATATGTATTTTCCAATTAACATTGGTGAAAGTGACATAAAGGGATTCCTTTCCTTGATACTTTATATTATGAAAGAAAATTACTTGCCAATTAAGGTTGAAATTCAAAATTCAATTTACTAGTTAAATTTTAATGGTTATAACAATTTTATTAAATATATTTAAGTATTTTACAAAGTAATAGATATGTCTAATTCATCACTATATTTGACAAATAAATTATCAACAAATCAATATATCTTTTCACTAAAATTGTTTGGAAAAGCAAAAAACCATATACTTAATCAATGTTGTTAAATAATCTCCACCCATCCCTCCATTAATATACAAGTAAATGGGAAAAGAAAATCTGCAATTGTGTCGCTCTTCCCCTGGTGCGTGTCGGCTAGGGTTTAACCCTAGTCGCTCATGACCTCTGCGAGAGCTGGGATTACAGCCTGCTTCTCTCTTCTTCGCCTTACATGGCCACAGTTGCGTCCATCTCTGAGGGTGCTCTAGGTAGTGGGGCTTTTCCCTCCATCTCAGTGTCTGGGCCAGTTTCTGCTTCGAGGTCTGGGGCCTCTTCTCATGAGGTTGTTCAATGGATCTCTGCTCCTTCTTCTTCGTCTCTTTTGGTTTAGGAAGGCCCTCCCCTTGTCATCCCCATGGGTCAAGATGTTGAGGAGGAGGAAGAATACTATAGATCTGTGAGTTTGGTCTGTCGTTTCAATAGTTTTTGGCCAAAGTTGGTTGATCTCAACAATTGTATCTCGGCTACCTGAATTCCTATTATGCAGCAACAAGCTTTCATTCATCCTTGTGCTAAAGGATTCTTCATTGTTGAGTTCGACATTGGGGAAGATCGTGATCTGATTCTCAACTCAGGTTCGTTGTTTTGGGGCAACTCAGGTTTGTGGATGAAACCATGGACTCCTTCTTTCAATCCAACTACTAACATTCTCTCCTTAGCTCTTGTATGGGTAAGGGTTCCCAACCTTCCCTTGCATTTATGGGGTTTACCTTTTCTTGAATCCATTGGTTCAATGTTAGGAAAGTTCTACTTTGCATGTCATGAAACTTCAAGCCACGACATCTCCATTTTTTCCTATATCTTCATGGAAATGGACTTTAGTAAAGGATTCCCAGTCAAAGTTATTCTTACTGGTAAAAATTATTCTTGGTCTCGGAAACTAGAATATGAGAGAGTTTCCTTGTGTTGCAGATCTTGTTTTCAAATGGGACATCTTGCAACCCATTGTCCCAAAGGGCCCAAGAAAAACCGAAAGCCTCAAAAATCCACTTGGTGGGTGGGATCAAATGACGACCATCAAGTAATCTCGAAGCCTCCTCAAGTCAGAAAAAATATGTCTCGGCTAGATCCTCCTCTTCAGCCAATGATTCAAGAATCCAATTAGAAGTCGGAGAAAGAGGTGTCTTCTCCTCAGGCTTCAGATGAGGGAATTTGAGTCCAATCTTCTCCTCAGCCATCAACTTGTTGGGCTAATCATGATGATGATGTTGGGGTATTGGATGAAGAAACAATAGAAGCCCCAGATCAAGACAATCTAGGAAATATAGGCAACACAAGTACCTCAACGTCTACAAATGAAGGTTGGACGATATTAAGAAAGAAGAAGACATCACTTGCCACATCTCAGCCAATGGTAACACGAAGTCAGGCCAGTAAGTTAGCCAAATCGATGAGCTCCTCCCCAATGGGTTAATTTAGATGCAGTGTATCTTCTCTTCTATCCTCAGAGTTTTTTTCCAAGTGTATTCAGTAAGGTTATTCTACGTGAAGTTTTCTTTTGAGTATTTGAAACAATCATTAGTAGCTTGTAATAGTAGTTTAATTGAGTCCCTGGATTGGCCTGAATTTTGAAGGATTTTGTAACTCCTCAATGGTTTCAATTGCGCCTTTTTGATAAAACAAATTTCCTAATTTAAAAAAATATATACTTATACAAGTAGATGGACAAAGAATGAAAGTGAAATAAACACATTCATTTCTATTATCATGTTAAAGAAGACTTAAAATGGGGTGGAGGAGGGGGATATTAAGGAAAACTTATTAAGAGTTGAGATGGGTTGACATTAGGGAAAATTTAGTAAGTTTTTCTTAGTCTCCCCCCATCTCAAGTGGTGTGAAGGGAGGGGTGGAGGATACATTAGGGAAAAAATAATATTTTTTTATAGGGATGGTGACATCATCCTCATTATGTCCCCCCTACACCACCCCACTAAGGGTGGGGGACATTAAGGAAAACTTATTATTGAGGATGGGAATGGGTGGATATATTAGGGAAAACTTAAATTTGAGGGTGGAGGTGGGGAGAAGAGTTTAGGAAAAATGTCCCCCACCATCACCTTCATAAGATTGAAATTTAAAATTCAATCTACTAATCAAATTTGACAAGTATAACAATTTAATTAAATATATTAAACATTCTACAAAGTAATAATTAAAACAATGTGGGGGCGAAAGTAAGGATAGAGGTAACATTAAGGAAAACTTAATATTGAATCTAGATATGGTAGGAGATACTATGGAAAAATTAAATTTGAGGGTGGATGCCAAGAGGAAG
The DNA here is from genome assembly GCA_032191745.1 of Picea mariana. NCBI lineage: Eukaryota > Viridiplantae > Streptophyta > Pinopsida > Pinales > Pinaceae > Picea > Picea mariana. Next base: position 48,552 of record JASDQU010750244.1, read on the forward strand.
AGACATTAAGAAAAAAGTAATAAGTTTTCATTAATATCTCCCACATGCTCACGTTCTCTATGATTGAAATTTAAAATTCAATTTACTAATCAAATTTGATAATTATAACAGTTTTATTAAATATGTTAAATATTTACCAAATAATAATTATAACACATTTTGGTGTGGTAGGTACGAGAGGGGTCATTCTTGACCTGAGGGGGAAATTTGAGATAAGCTTTGCTTGGAGTTTAGGATGCATCACCAATAATCAAGTGGAAGAATATGCTCTCCTTAAAGGCGTTCAATTAGCTAGAGAGTTCCAGAATCAACACATCATCATCATTGGTAACTCTTTGAACACCATACGAAGTATAATTAAAGGAACTCTACCAAAGGACTCACATATCTGCAACATAATAAAAAAAATAAGACATATGTTAGTTGATATCCCCCAAGTTTACTTCTGTCAAGTTTTGAGGGGAAATAATCGGTTGGCGAACTCTCAAGCCAACCTAGTCACTAGAATCCCAAAAGGGACTATTAGGATTAATGGGAGAATATCCCATCATCCAATACCATAATTGATGAAAGATCATTCAAATCCAATGCATGTCATTCATGTCTCACACCCACAAAGGAAACAAGTTGTCAAAGAAGCGGGGGCCTCCTCTATCACACATAACATATTAGCCAAGTCATATTCTCATAAATCCAAAGTACAGATAGTGCATGAGCGGGGTGGGATTTCTCAGCTGAAATACAATTCAGTTAATTTTTTATCTTCTATGTTCGGGTGGGAATAAGCAAATGCAATGAATGCAGACTCTTCTTTAGTTTCCATACATTTAATCCACTTGAACGCCATCATGAGAACGCATAGATTATCTAGAATGTAATGTCCCCATTTTTGGATTCCCCTACTCCGCAGTCAGAGGTGACCTTGTAAGTTTATGTTGTTCTGGCCAAAGGAGTAAAATGAGGTTAACAGTGAGCTCGGGAAATTTGGAGGGGTTATATGGGGCCCAGGCTAATCCCACTTTCCATATTTTATCATCAAGATAATTTCTGCACAGTCTGCTCTTGGTTCCATGGCACTCCAACGATTTTTGTAATTTGGTTATTATTCAGCATAATTTAATTAAATGGAGTAAATGTGTTATTGGGACCATATTAGATGAAGCGATACATGAGTGTAATAGATCATTGGAACCAGGACAGAAAGGTCTAAAGGTCAGAATGATGAGAAAGATATTTTTGATGTCCAGAAATGCCTTAGAAGTCAATTAATCACTTTCCAGAATTAAAAGGGTTATAAAGTGAATTTAATCTTCATGTGGATTTGGTCAAAGAGAGGAAATATCTAGAAGGGGTTCAGAGAAGTATAAAGGAAGGGTAGAACTTCACCTTTCCTCATTATGATTTGATCTCTCATTTTGGTGTGCTCTTGGAGCCATTGTTTTGTTAGAGTTTAGAAAAACTCTTCCACCATTGCAGTTTAGTTTTGATGGTGCAATATCCACCCTAGATAGACATGAAGGAGGATCCATCCAGGATCTTCAACTAAGCTTCATTTGTGGTTTGATATCAATTTGAAGGTGCAGATTCATAGGTTTTCTAGTGGTGACCATGACATCATCCATGTTTTGTCTTGTTATTGTATTTTTTTCATTGATCTAGTGCAGCTGCCATAGCATCCATTGGATGAGTGTATTCAGTTTTTCATTCATAATGAAAAAATCCATGATTATCTCCTATTCCATGTGTATCTAGCTTTGTCAGTAATATGTTTGATGAAATGTCTCTAGTGGAATGAACGCTAAGTGTTTGTGGAAATATAACATAATGGCATAGAAATTCATGATATCCATGTCTAGATCTATTGGGGATATTATATTGGTATGAGAGTTGGAGATCTTGTCAGCTTGAGGGAAAATGGTGATTTTTACATAGTCTATTGGTGCAATGACTTGCTTAAGAGATTCATGAGCTTTCTTGGAGGGGTAAATTCTCTCTTTTCTATAGGGTCATGGACATATAGAGATGTCGTGAAGGATTTAGGGAATAATGGCATTGGGAGAGGGCCACTGAGTTTTAATTAAGGGGACCAATTCTTCTTTTTGCATGTTCATGTTGTTACAAGAGGGTCATGGGGATTTAAAAGGTTGTGGAGGGGTTCTTGTAGGGACTTGATCCCTTGTCTGAGTAGGTCCTAAACGATAGAAGAGGTCGTGACTGTTTGGCAATGTCATGAGGGAAAGGAGGTGCCACGAAGGATTTTTAGGGGCCAATATGCCCCCATTTTATAGATCTGTGGAGCCTAGGAAGGACGCAAGGGTATATAGGCCATTTGGGGCATTTAAAGAGAATCGTGAGCTCTTTTAAGTGGTTTCATAAGCATTTGAGGAGGTTTGTGGGTTCTAATTCACAAAGAGGGTCAAGATCCCATTGGGTGAGACATGAGGTTAGAAGGAAGGCCATGATCCTTTGGAAAACTCATGGAGGTTCATGAGTTTCTTTGGCTAGGATGATTTCTTCTGTAGAAAGGCTAAGTTCTATTTATGGGCAAATCTCTTTAGATATGGACCAATTTCTTCTTGTTGAGAAAAGTTCTCAATTGTTAGGAGGATCGATTCTCGTCTCTAGATGGAGTTTCTCTCGAATTCATTGTCAAGAGACCGAGTGCAGGGATCATAGAACCAAATCATTATTGTGGGAAACCATCTCTCAAGAGGAGGTCAATTTTGGACCGATTATCCTCACAACAGAACTATTTCTCTCTTGTGGAAGGTGTTTGTTGATTTCTATTGAGAATATTCTCTTGTGGGAGATGATCTGAAACACGTCTATTTGCTAGCATTGTGACTAGTCAGAGCTTGATTTTGTGTGGTATTCCTTTGCTTATTATTTTTGCACCTTGTTTTTGTATCTTGCATACAAGAATGAAAAAGAAATATGGCATGAAACCATCAAATATTCGTTGAAACGACATAAAAAAAAATCAAACAAAAACTCATAGGTATAACAACAACAACAGAGGGTGGATATTAGGGTTTGGAGTATGATAAAAAATTGTTTGACAAAACACTTACTTCAAAAATAACTACAACAGGAAGAGACATGATTTTATAGTGGACTTTGACCCTAAAACCAAAGTGTTTGAAAAAATTCATCACTCAAAAGAAACACAAAAATGTTACAACATTAAGGGAAAGTCAATAAAAAGGATATTTTCATATTGTTTCCATTAAGTAACCAAAAATTATATCTTGCAATTCCAGTGATGCAGTGTCTTAAGAAGATAAATATGGAATGCCTAGATGAACTTTTGTAGGAGGTAACAACAACGAGAAACATGCCTTACTACTGGGAGTATCTAGCATTGGGTGAGGAAATATGTGTAGCTTTTCCCTTTTGAGGCTATTACACCCTCAAGTACGGAATTTGGCCCAAGAATCTGGATGAGGATTACTTGAAAGACATAGGGAAGAAATTGAAGAGAGATTAGCATAAAGGACAGGTGGAGGAGTATGCATCTATCCATGAGAAGGATGTTTGCATAGGAAAAAACCAAACAACAACCTATGATACATCATCGGAGTTAACCGATGAGGCCGATGACACTAGTGTGTTGGATGGATATACCTCTGATGAATCAACAAAAGATGAGGATGCAACATCTTATGATAACTATAGGGAAATGTTCCAATCAGATTATCTTGAGGATCCAACGTCTTTCACTGTGTATGATGCTTACGATGAGGGTAGTTCAAGTGTGATAGCACCTACGCGTGATGAGGATTTGGCACCATATCTCATTTATGATGTTGATGATGAGGAGGAAATGATTGTACCTCAACATGATGATGGAATTAAACAAATACCCTTAGCATTGCAAGATTTGGAGGACTAATTATTTGTCAAGGAAGAGCAGATTGTACAAGTATTGATGAGGGCACATCATGCTTATAAGTCTATCGAATATCTTATGTGGAAAACTTAGATGGAGGAGAGAAAAAAAGGATTTGAATATGGAATCACTAGTGCTCAATTATGCATCATCAAAGAAGCACTAGAGCAGATGAAATTTGATTACCTTGAACTATTCATGGATAAGGACCTTGCTCTTAAGTTCGTTGAAGACAAGGAAAGGGAGATTGAGGAGCTTTATTACTAGCTGAGTTTGGCACATTCTTCATTGATAGTGTAAAAGACTCCATCATATTTAGCAGTCGTGACACATGAGGGAATGGGATACACTCATGATTTGAGGGAGGATCCTCTTATGATGAGTTTGCATGAGGAGCATTTAGAGTTGCAAGTGCTTGACAATAGGTTTGACACATAGGGTTTTGACCATGCACCTGTTGTACATTGTGAGGATCATGAGAAACTTATGTTGGAGAGATAGCTTGTTAGGGACCTAACCTCCGTAACCCCTCACGTAGATAGAATAATATATTTCCATAGAATAAAGGTCAATACTATTAAGGCCTAGCAATAAGGAAGAATAAGTCAAATGTATGAAGACCTAATAGAATCTTCTGCTTCTAGAAGGATCTTCCTCTAGATTGTTCTTTCGGATAGACATATTTATTATAAATAGGAGTAGAGGGTATGCGAAGTTTTTTCTTGGATTTTATTGTAATAGAGCTCTGCTCTGCTGGAGGTTTCCCCTTCGAAGAGGCAAGTGAACATTGCTATCATTAGTCAAAGTGTTCTTTATGGTGTTAATATGGTATTATTCTGGTATCGTTCTTGTTATATCATTATTGTTATGCCATTTCTAGCTAAAATATTTATTTTCTACATACTATTTTATATCTGGAATACTACAAGTGGTATCAAAGCACTTTCCTTGGCAAAAAATTGTGGGTTAATTTTTTCAGGGTAGAGATGTATTACGACATCTTAAAGCTACAAAGATATATCTTTATGCACATAAACCCATGGTTGGGGAGCAATAAATGCATGACATACAAGTGGTACTTTAGCGCACATATGTTGGCCACCCTTGTAACCCCTGTTGTTACCCCTTTGAGTGGTAGCGCATCAGACAACACTTGTATATGAATCAACCTAGATCTCTCGAAGCCCTCCATAGATAAATAGATCACCTGCCTGACTGTTACAGTTCCATCGAGAACAAAACTTGGGAAGATACTCTCTAGTACCTGGGTAGTTGGGTAGTACGACTAAGGGCGCGGTCTAGCCTCCTTAGTTGGCACCCTGAGATATTGGGTCGAGTACTACTGTTGGACCCCACACGTATATAAAGAGCTATAGCACAGGGAAAAACCTTGTCTGTAGACACCCTGTATAACCTAACCCTTGGGACGGAAACAAAAATAGAACAAACAAGATCTATTTCTGTACAATTGTGTCTTCTACATTCGGGTTGTGAAATTACTACACATTTCTTCCTATTAATAATTTGGGCATTTCAACACTGCAGTATTCTTCAGATCGGAGTATAACTCCGCAGGAGTGAAAAAAAAAATTATGGATCCTGTTGGCACCATTATTTGATCCCTATCTCATTGGATTCCTCTCTTCGCCCTTATTGCACTCATACCTATCATTTTCAACAAAACAAAATCCCATGGACCCAACCCCCTTTCAATACCCTTATTTGGGCCTTACCCCATTGGATTCCCCTCATCACTCTGGTCGTCGTGATACACTTCACCCATAACCCATTTTATGTGTGGTCCCACCCACCCCTTTTCATTTTCCCTCTTCATCATGGCCCACACCCGTAGCCAAGACTTGGAAGCTCCCTTCAATACCGTGTCCTCTAATTTCACAGAGACCCAACAAGAAGTGAGGCAGCTCAGTACCAATTTTTCCACCATCAATAAAAGCATGCATTCCTCCATCGATACCAAAATGGAAACCATCAAACAATACCTCACTACCCATCTTGCATCCTTCGCTACCCATCTTGAATCTTTCACTACAATGATCTGTGCCAAGATGAATATCCCTACAGATATTCCCTCCTCTAACCCACCTTTTCACTCTGAAGGTGAAACTTCCTCTAATTCCAAGACTTTTCATCCTCATCGCTTTCAGCATGACCTATACCTTTTGCGTGTGGATGTGAACAAATTTGATGGCTCGGATCCCATTGGCTAGGTAACTCAAATGGAACATTATTTCTCTTTG
>JASDQU010750244.1:54865-65309 GCA_032191745.1 Picea mariana
GCATTAGATTTGTGTCCATATCCTCATGGCTCGGCCTTAGAGTTGGGTGGAAGCTACTAAAAGAGCTAAGGAAGCACAACAAGTTGTCTCTTCTCAAACCCAAAAACCCTCTTTTATTCCTCTCCCTAAACCAATCACTCCCACTCCTCCTTCTACTCCACTAAAGATCTAGAAACTGACTAGGGAAGAAATGGTTGAATGCCAACTCGAAAGCCTTTTTTATAATTGTGATGATAAATATTTTTTGGGGCACAAGTGTAAGGAACAAAATCCTTTTATGGCCATCTCCAAGGATGTTTCAGAAGATGATGTTGAGGCCCCCTCTGTGGCTGAGTCACCTGAACCCATTGACATGACCCCACCCTCCAACCCTCCCAAAGTCGAACCTGTCATTTCCCAAAATTCTCTCACAAAGCTCTCTGCTCCCCAAACTCTCAAGCTAATTGGTTACATTAAGCATCGAAATTTCATCATCCTTGTTTATAGTGGAAGCACCCATAATTATATTCATCATCGCATTTACCAAGAAACTAATTGCTATATCCATGTCGTCAATAATTTTCAAATCTTTATTGCCAATGGTGGGTCCATGAAATGTGGGGGGCATTGTGAAAATGTGTGTCTCCAAATTGGTCAGTACCACATGAAATCTCATATGTTTTTTATCGACATGGGCGGTTGTGACATTGTGTTGGGTGCAGAATGGCTAAGGATTTTGGGTCCCATTCTCATGGATTTTAAGGAATTAACCATGCAATTCAACCAGGAGGGAAAACAATATAAGTTCCAAGGCATCACCATCATTTCCCCTGAGATAATCATTTCCCATCGCATGGAAAAGCTCTTGAAAAGAGGTCATTATGGAATTATTGCACAACTCCATGCCATTCAAGCCACTGAGACAACCTCTGTTCTACAAGACCTCCAATCCATCCTCTCCAAACATCAATTTTTTTTTCCACTCCCAAGGAATTCCTCCTTCCCATGGTGTTCATGATCATTCCATTCCCCTTGTCCCCGACAACCTTCCTCCCAATGTTCATCCCTATTGTCATCCCTTTTCCCCAAAAAATGAAATTGAGAAAATTGTTCAAAAATTGCTCACCACAGGTGTTATCCGTCCTAGTACGAGCCCCTACTCTTCTCATGTGGTCATGGTCCTTAAGAAAGAAGGATCTTGGTACATGTTTCCTGACGTCCATGCCCTCAACAAACTCACCATCAAGGAAAATTTCCCATTCCTGTCATTGATGACCTCTTGGATGAATTGATCGGTGCCCAGTTATTTACTAAACTTGATCTTCGTTCCGGCTACCACCAAATACGTATGAATGAGGAAGACATTCCTAAGACTTCATTTCAAACTCATGAGGGAAACTATGAGTTTTTTTTCATGCCCTTTGGCTTGTGTAATGCTCCCTCCACTTTCCAAAGCCTCATGAATCATGTCTTTCGTCCTTTTCTCTGTCATTTTGTCTTAGATTTTTTTTTTATGATATCTTCATCTATAGTAAAACCTATGCATCCCATCTTTCTCATGTGGATATAGTTCTATATCTACTCTCTAAGCACCAACTTTTCCTCAAACAATCTAAATCTTATTTTGGAGCATCGGAAGTCAAGTACTTGGGTCATATTGTTGGCAAGGAATGTGTTAGGGTGGATCCTAAAAAGATTGAAGCTATGAAAAATTGGCCTCGCCCAAAGACTCTCAAAATCTTGCATGTATTTCTGGGTTTAACATGCTATTATCGCAAGTTTGTTAAGAATTATAGCAAGATTGTGGAACCTCTCACTACTCTCCTTAAAAACAATTATTTCACTTGGACTCCCACAATTGATCAAGCCTTTCAAACCTTGAAGGAGGCCATGTGCACTACTTCAGTCCTGGCCCTTCATGATTTCACAAAGACCTTTAGATGCTTCTGAGAGAGGAATTGGAGTAGTCCTTATGCAAGATGGTCGGCCTTTGGCCTTTACCAACAAACAATTTTTAGAGTGACATCTGGCCAAATCAATCTATGAAAATGAATTGTTGGCTATTTTTCATATAATGGATCTTTGGCACCCTTATCTATTGGTGAAACACTTCCAAATTAATACAGGTCATCAAAGCCTCAAGTATTTTCTGGAACAACTCCCTTCCTCTCCGAAGCAAAAAAAATGGGTGACTAAGCTCTTTTGATATTATTATGAGATAATTTACAAGAAAGACAGATACAATGTGGTTGTTGATGCACTTTCAAGAAAATATGAAGATGAAGGGTCCCTTTTTTCCCTCTCCTTCATTGTACCATATTGGCTCCAAGTTGTTCGCCAGGAATGGCTACATGATCCCAAAATTTTGCATCTGATCCAACAATTGCAGGACAATTCTCTAGTTTCCCCAGGGTACTCTTGGCATAATGATAATATTCCCTACAAAGTACATTTGTATTTAAGTAAAAAGTCACAACTTAAATCCATGGTACCTTTTGAGCTTCATGCTACACCCACAGTTGGGCATTCAGGGTTTACCAAAACCTATGACCAGGTAAAACGTTTTTTTTTTCTAGGATGGTATGAAACAAGATGTTTTCAATTTTGTGGAAGAATGTGATATTTTTCAACGAAACAAGGGAGAAATAGTCAAATCTCCTGGCACACTATAACAGATTTCTATTCCACCTGCTATTTGGAGGGATATATCTATGGATTTTATTGTGGGCTTACCTAAATCGAGCAATAAATCAATCATCATGGTGGTTATTGATTGTCTTTCCAAGTATGTTCATTTATGTGCTCTTCAACACCCATTTACATCCTCTATTGTGGCTCAACGTTTCGTGGATTAGGTCTTCAAGCTTCATGGAATGCCCCATTCTATTGTTTATGATCGAGAATCCACTTTCAATAACATTTTTTGGAAAGAATTGTTCAGGCTACAGGGCACCCAATTGCATCTCAGCACCGCTTATCATCCCTAGTCTAATCAGTCAAACTGAAGTTGTCAACAAGTGTTTGGAAACATATTTGAGGTGTTTTGCATTGGAAAGGAAAAATCAGTGGGATCAATGGTTACCACTAGTTGAATGGTGGTACAACACTTCTTATTATATAGCTACCTGCATGACTACTTTTAAAGAAGTATATGGACAAAATCCACATTCAATTCTCTCATACTTTCCAGGTGTCTCGAAGGTCCAAGCGGTTGACCAAACGCTTATAGTTCGAGAGACTATTCTTTGTACCCTCAAAGAGAATTTGGTTGTGGCCTAGAATCGCATGAAGCAATAGGCAGATCAAGGTTGCTTTGAACGTCAATTTGCTGAAAGAGACCAGGTGTTTCTTCAACTGCAACCTTATAAGAAAACTTCTCTCAAGGCTGACCATTGTCATAAACTAGCACCCAAATTTTATGGTCCTTATACCATTCTCAAGAGTGTGGGGCAGGTGGCCTATCAATTATCTTTTCACATTCATTCTAAGCTCCATCATTTTTTTCATGTCTCATGCTTAAAGAAGGTGTTTGGAACTAAGTGCCAAACCTAAACCAGCCTTCCCGTGTTGGATGAAGAAGGCTCCATCCAGTTGCAACCACACACAGTTTTGGACCAGCATGAGCTTTTTCTGCATCAGTGCACCTTCAAGGAAGTGTTAGTCTATTGGAAAGATACAACTCCAGTAGATTCCACTTGGGAACTAGCTACCATTCTGCAACAATTTTCTCATCTCAAGCCTTGAGGACAAGGTTATTTTTAAGGGGGAGGACATGTTAGGGACCTAACCTCCATAACCCCTCACGTAGATAGAATAATATATTTCCATGTAATAAAGGACAATATTAATAAGGCCTAGAAATAAGGAAGAATAAGTCAAATGTAATAAGACCTAATAGAAGCTTTCGCTTCTAGAAGGATCTTCCTCTAGATTGTTCTTTTGGATAGAAATATTTAGTATAAATAGGAGTAGAGGGTATGAGAAATTTTTTCTTGGATATTATTGTAATAGAGATCTGCTCTAATGGAGGTTTCCCCCTCGAAGAGGCAAGTGAACATTGCTATCATTAATCAAAGTGCTCTTTCTAGTGTTATTTTGGTATTATTTTGGTTATATCATTATTGTTCTGCCATTTCTAGCTAAAATATTTATATTTTGCATACTATTTTAAATCTGGAATACTACACCACTAAAGTCTCAAGGATTAGCTACGTAGGATATAGTTGAGCACACTTCTAGCAGACTAGGTCGCAAGGAAGTATATGCATCCATGGATTGGGTGGATAGGTATATGACAGACATGGGCATGCTCCGGGGAATAGATTTATGTAACATTGATAAAGTGGTGGATACAATAATACCTCTAGGATACAATATGGTACAGGACGTTTCAGTGATGGGCGATAGTGTGCAGGGGTATTCATTGGCACGTGGTGGTGTACAATAGAGTTGTGAGGTGCTTTTGCTAGGGAGGCCTCCTGATGGATTCCTCGAGCACACTATTGATTTGAGGTTTCCCAGGATCGGTGAATGGATGGGTGAGCCTCGAGGAGAAACATATCCCTGGATGCTTGATATTCATCTGGGATATCATCATATGAGAGTCAGGGAGACGGATAAGCACAGTTCTGCTTCCAGAATTCATTATGATATCTTGGTCATGCCCTTGGGTTTGACCAATGGTTATTGTCCAGTCTTGTAGGAAGTGGAAAAGGAATCTATTGTTGTTATATGATGCCCTCATTATATATAACAGGACATGGTATTTTCACCCGATTCTATTGGATGAGACAAGTGGCATTGTGGCCATGTCAAAGGCCTTTCATTTAGACCATATGATCAGTATGTAGAATGCACAGGAGGAGATCCAAATTCTATTGGATTGGTTCGCGGAGATTTCAGCATGCATTGGGAGTGATGGGATCCTAGAATTCATCAGAGAGTTATACTGCTTCAGATGGTGAGGTTGATCGACAAGATCATGTGAGTGATTGGTATGTGTCATTGTGGGGATATTCTGAGAGGATTTTTTGAGCTTTGTTCTATATGGAGAGGTATACTTTTCCTCATGATACCCAAGATCAAGTCTATGTGTGGACTAGCATACCTTGACTTCACTGAGATGTCTAGGAAAGACATAATCCAGGATAGTGAGTTCAGTCCTTTCACTGATCTCATCTTGGGGATCTAGGAGAGGAGATCACAGTCCAAGCATGGTGATCCAACGATTATGACCCGAGGGGTGCATCGTCAACATGATGGTTCCTCATGAAGATTTGATTGGGACCCTGGGACTCCAGTATTTGATAGCTCGATAGATGATGCAAATGAAATGGCCAATTTTTGCCTCCCGATATTTACTCTTGGGATGCTTAGGATTGGTTGCTTGGAGGAGTGGTCTTCTAAGGAGTTGACCGAGTTTATGTAGCTTCTGATTTCCTGGCTTGTCAGAGGCGGTCAGGTGGATTATTGTATTTGCAACTGGAAGATAAGGGCTATGAGTAGAGGGTGATTCACATCATACATGTTAGTTTGGGGCCCTGGTGACTTTACCACTTATAGATTGGTCTGAGAAATGTTCACATGGAGGGAATTTGCAGACGATGTATTGAGATATTTTTTGAACGATGTCTGGATGATTGCAGTAGCCTAGGGGTGTTGGAGTATTAGGGATTTCCCTTTTGATACCTGGAGGTTAGGTGTTGTTGATTCCCTATTATTTTTTGACCACACATACTTCTCTGGGATGTCTTATTTTAGAGTTGGTTTAGTTGACTTTACAAAGATATATTGGAAGGACATGATCCTCGATAGTGGGGATGATTCTTTGAGGGATTACATCTTGTGGATGCAAGAGTGGAGGATGTAGACTGGGCACGATTGTTGGATGATTATGATCAGAGTGGCACAACGACAACATGGTGGCTCCTTTTTAAGATTAACTTGGGACCTCGGGATTTTAGTATCAGACAGCACGACAACTGACACGAAGGTGAGAGTCATTTTTTTCTTCCACGAGATTAGTTCCCTAGTAGCACATTTATTTGAGGGGTTGATTGAATTGTTGCAGTATGATGTATTTTCTCTATTTATCAAAGGTATTCACGGGGCTTCTTATGCACGTACATTGTTGAATTATGTGTTGAGCAAAGGATGCTTCACATCTTCCAGGGTGGTTTGGAATCATAGTATCATTTTCAGTTTCAGTCTGGTTCATTCAATGGTGTGTCAGTTTGTGATGATACCAATGCTTCAGGAAAAACAATCTTTGGGAAGGGAGGATTGTAATGTCCCCATTTTTGGATTCCCCTTCTCCGTAGTCAAAGGTGACCTTGTAAGTTTATGTCGGCCTAGCCAAAGGAGTAAAATGAGGGTAACAATGAGCTTGGGAAATTTGGAGGGGTTATATGGGGCCCATGCTAAGACCACTCACTATCTTTCATCATTAGGATCGTTTTCGCACAATCTGCTCTTGGTTCCATGGTGTTCCAATGATTTCCGTAATTTTGGATATTATTGGGCATAATTTAATTAAATGCACTAAATGTGTTATTGGGACCATATTATTGAAAGGGTAGATGAGTGGAATAGCTCGTTGGAACTCGGAAAGAAAGGTCTAAAGGTCATAATGATGAGAAAGGGATTTGCGACGTCAGGGAATGCCTTAGAATACAATTAATCACTTTTTGGCATTAAAAGGGGGTTTAAAAAGGGTTATAAAGTGAATTTAATCTTCATGTGGATTTGGTCAAAGAGAGGAAAGATCTAGAAGGGGTTCGAAGAAGTGTAAGGGAAGGGTAGAACTTCATCTTTCCTCATTATGATTCGATCTCTCATTTTGGAGTGCTCTTAGAGCCATTGTTTCGTTATGGTTTAGCAAAATCCTTCCACCATTGCAGTTTAGTTTCAGTGGTGCAATATCCATCCTAGCTAGACAAGAAGGAGGATCCATCCAAGATCTTCAATCGATCTTCAGCTGCAGCTTGATATCAGTTTGGAGGTGCATATTTGTAGGATTTTCTGGTGGTGACTATGACATCATCTAGGTTTTGGCTTATTATTGTGTGTTTTTCATTGATGTAGTGCAGTTTCCATAGCAACCATTAGATGATTGTATTCATATTTTCACTCATAATAAAATAATCCATGATTCTCTCCTATTCCATGTGTATCTAGCTTTGTCGGTAATATGTTTGACAAAATGTCTCTAGTGGAATGAATGCTAAGTTTTTGTGGAAAAATAACGTAATAGCATAGAAATTCATGATATCCATGTCTAGCTCTATTGGGGATATTACACAGAACGTGTGAGAATTCTCCTTGTTTGCGTATGCACATATTTGAACCCCAATGGAATCAAAGTTCCAACATCCAAGCTATGTGTGTAGGTGTGGGCGTGATCTCAGTTTGGTTTGATGAGAAAGGTGGTAATGTTTGAAGGAATTGGGTGTATATAGGAAGGAATCATTTCTCCCTCGGGAGTTAGGCGGATAACACTAGAGACAGAGGATTAGAGCAGAATAATCTAGAATTGATCATAAAGAAGGGTGTAAGCAACATAATTGGGAGTGTTTCAGTAATTGAAGTAGGATCTCCAAACGCTTGATGGGTCGGTCTTTCTCCTAGTCGGAAGTTGGGCAGCAAGCATAAGCATATTGGTGTCAATTGTAACTTCTAGGCATATGATTTCTTTCGTGAAATTGGGTTAGTGAGGCGCCCAACCTCTCTTCCTCGATGCACGTTGTTCTCCTATAAGAAAAAGTGTGGCTTAATAGTCATTCTTATCACCTGACCCTTCATCTCCAATCACCCTTCTCTGAACACAATGCCTCGTAATAGAAGACAGGGACATGCTCTAGAGAACACCCTAGACACTCTAGGGTAGGAACTCCAACAAATTTAAATTTCTCACCAAAACTTGTCTTCTCGTATGTCTTATATCCCGAACATTCTCATCCATTACAAGATGACTATGCATCAACAACATCTCTTTATGATTAATTCCTTACATTTCTTAAGGTCCAATAGACCAAATTTAGTCTCAATGGATCTTAACCATCATCATCATAGATACACTCCTTTAGATTTGAATCTCATCTTTTAAGAAAAAATACATGTTCTTAATCATTAAACTGACTATATAAATAAAGTAAATCTTATATTTATATTTTTTACATAAAATTTATATAAATATAATAAAAAGATTTATATATATAAAAAAAAATTATTATTTAAAAAAAAAATTAAAAAATTTGAATATAATAAATTAAATAATTGAAATTATGTAATTATATGGTACCAATCTACTTAACCTATCACTTTACTTTTAAAGTCATAGTAAATAAAGTTTTGTTAGTAATAAACTATGAGTATGCCTATATTTATGAATATGCCATTTATTTATTTTTATGAGAATATTAAAATATGAAAATTCTACAATTTGATGGATTTGAAAAATGCAACATTAAATAATAATAATAATTAATAATAATTAAATTTATAGTTAAACTTAATTTAAAAATATCAATTTATTTATTACAAACTTAACTTTTCATTTTATATTAAAAATATTAATTTATTACAAAATTAACCTTTCATTTTAAAGATATAAAAGTGTGAAATAAGATAAAATCTAGTACAATGTACATACAAACTCTTGGACTTATTGGAAAATACAAAAAGAAAAAGGTATATACGTAATCAATCAATGTTCATCTTCGCCCAGTTGATGAACAAAGAATGAAAGTGAAATAAAGGGAGTCATTTCCTTGATACTTCAGAAGAAAATGTATTTGCCAATTAAGATTGAAATTCTAAATTTAATTTACTTTACTCATCAAATTTAAAGGTTATAACCATTTATTTATTAAATAGATTAATTAAATTTAAAAGTTATAACCATTTATTTATTAAATAAATTAATTATTTTATAAAGTCATTTATTTATTAAATAGATTAATTAAATTTAAAAGTTATAATCATTTATTTATTAAATAGATTAATTATTTTATAAAATAATACATGTTTTTGATTCATAGTATATTTGACAAATAAATTACCAACAAATCAATATATCCTTCCACTAAAGTTACTAACAAATTATTAGAAAAACAAAAACACAAAACCATATATTTAAAACCATATACCTCATTAATATTGTTAAATAATTTCCACCGATCGCTTCATTGATATACAAGTTGATTGGACAAAGAATGAAAGCGAAATAAACACATTCATTTCCATTATCATGTTAAAGGAAAATTAAAATGGAGTGGGTAGAGATATTAAGAAAAACTTATTAAGAGTTCATATGGATTAATATTATGAAAAGATTAGTAAGTTTTTCTTAGTGTGTTTTCATTTTAAATGGTGTGAAGGTAAGCTTAATAAGTTTTTTTTAATGTGTTTTTATTTCAAATGGTGTGAAGCCGGGAGTTATTAGAAAAAAATTAATAAGTTTTCATAGAGATGGGGATATCATCCTTCTTATGTCCTCCCTACACTACCTCATTAAGGGTGGGAGAGACTTGAGGAAAAATTTATTATTGATGATGGGAATGGATGGATATATTGGGGAAAATTCAAATTTGAGGGTGGAAGTGTGGATGAGATTTTAGGAAAAATGTCTTCACCATCACCTTTATAAAATTGAAATTTAAAATTCAATCTAATCATTAAATTTTTCAATTATAACAATTTTATTAAATATATTAATATTTTACAAAATAATAATTATAACAATGTGGGAGTGGAAGTAAGGATAGGGATAAAATTAGGAAAAACTTATTATTGAAGGGAGGGATGGGAGGAGATATTAATAAAAACTTAAAGAGGGTGGAAGCCAAGAGGAAGAGGAAGAGACATTAAGAATAACTTAATAAGTTTTCTTTAATATCTTTCACACATTCACTTTCTCTATGAAATTTAAAATTCAATTTACTAATAAAATTTAACAATTATTACAATTTTATTAAATATGTTAAATATTTACCAAATAATAATTATAACACATTTGGGGTGGTTGTGCTTGAGGGGTCATTCTTGACTTAGAGATCCAATTTCATCAATATTGATGACTCTCTAAACACCATACAAAATATAATTAAAGAAGTATAATTAAAGGAACTCTATCAAAAGACTTGCATCTCTGCAACATAATAAAAAAAAATAAGACATTTGTTTGTTACTTGATATCTCTCAGGTTTCCTTCCATCACATTTTGATCCAACATGGCCACTAGAATCCCAAAAAGGGACTATTAGAATTAATGGGAGATTATCCCATCATCCACTACCATAATTAAATACTATAATTATTGAAAGATTATTCAAATTCAATATATTAAATATTTTTCAAAATTTTATTATTATTATTATGATGATGATGATGATGATTAATGTCCACTAAGATTTAATTGGTCTATCGGACCTTAAGAGGGTAATCAAATGATTACTTATGATTCTTT
>JASDQU010750247.1:7344-19025 GCA_032191745.1 Picea mariana
AACATCATATTTTTGTCGAATGCAATAAACCCAAGTTTTTCTAGTTGCATCATCAATAAAAGTAACATAATAACGAGAGACACCAAGAGATGATACTTGAGTTGGTCCCCATACATCTGTATGCACAAGCTCTATCCTTTCATTCTTCTTTTCTTTTCCGACTCTGAGAAATCCGACTCTCTTTTGTTTTCCATAAACACAATGCTCACAAAAGTCCAAATCAATTTGTTTAAGATCAATAAAAGTAAATTTCTTTTGTGAAGTATCTGCATACCCTTCTCACTCATGTGTCCCAGCCTATGATGCCATAGTGTTGTATCCACTCCTGTAGAAGTTAAAGAGATAGAAGAGTCAATATTACCAATACATAAATACAATGTACCTACCTTCTCTCCTTTTGCTATCACCAATGATCCTTTGATGACCTTCCATGTCTTATCTGTAAATATGGATACACAACCTTCACTTGCCAACTTCCCTGTTGAAATTAGATTTTTCCTTAAATCTGGAACATGTCTTACCTCTTTCAACAACCATTGGTTTCCATTGTGTTGCTTTATTTTTACCTTTCCCATTCCAACAATTTTTCATGGTGCATCATCACCCAAATGAACCTGTCCAAAATCAGCTTGAACATAATCTAGAAAATGTTTCCTATCGGGTGTGGCATGAAATGAAGCCTTTCTGTCAAGAATCTCCCATTCTTCATCCTTCATGGTCGTCGGCTTCTTTGCTACTCCACCCAATGGTAGGAATAGATCCTTCTGATATAAATAATCTTCCATATGCATCTTCCATAACTGGTAGTTTTGGCCGTTAAATTTCTCGACCCTAAACTTTCCATCTTCCGACATTACTCCCACTCGAACTAGGAACCCTCTTTTCCTGCGAGTTACCTTTCGCTCTGATACTGGTTGTTAGAAAATTAGGACCGTGGAGCAATAAAATAAAACAAATGCAGAAACAAAACACAAAAGATACACAATACAAGAGAGACACAGATTTTCGCGGTTCACCCAGTGTGGGCTACGTCCACCAGAGAAATTGCCAGGTCCTTCCTTTATTATTATCCAACAAATGAAGGGATACAACCTACAACAAAACCCGTTGTAACTTCCTCTTCTTTCTCTCACAGTCTCCTCTCTCAGAATACAATACTCTTCATAATGCATAGCTGCAATAGATTTCCCTCATCAGAGGGTTGCCTTTTAGGGAAAAAAACCCTAACATAATTTCTACCGTTAGATCTATGACCTTATAATGAATGGTCTAGATTTACAATGAAATTACAATATACATTTACAAGGCAATTTTTCCTTCGGGGGCTTTGCCCCCAGACCCCGCAGAGGGGGTACCCCCCTCTGCACTCCCCCGTGTGGAAGACAGTACATACTTATGGGGTGTAAAGTCTTCATGGGGTATAAACATGGTTGAAATAAAGGACCTTTGAATCAGGACATAATCAGTCTCCACAACCAACACAAAATCCGTACTAATTCCATCCCAAGGCCTTTCTGGAATAGGCAATGGCTGATACAAACCCGTGTTTGGTCTCCTTCCTTTTGCATGTTGACAAATCTTACATCGATCTACAAATTTCTTCACATTACTCATACCTGACCAATAATACAAACTACTTAGTTGTGCAAATGTTTTTTCATGACCAAAATGTCCGACTAAACCTCCACTATGTTTTTATTTCAATAAATTTTCTCTCATTGAGCATATTGGTATGCACAATAGACTTCCTTTAAACAACAATCCATCCTGGATCAAATGTTTTGCCCATGAGTTGTTAACCCTCAACAAAGGATTTCCATATGCTTCATAAGCTTCCTTAAAATCTGGATCTTCCTGATACATTTCCTTAAGGTGCTCAAATCCTTAGGTCTTCACTTGGAATTCATGTACAACCAAACTCCTCCTGCTCAAAGCATATGCAACTTTATTAGCACTTTGAGAAATATGTTTAATGACAAAAGTAAAATTTTGCATGAATTCTACCCACTTAGCATGCCTCTGATTCAACTTATCTTGCTTAGTAATAAATTGCAAAGCTTGATTATCACTATACAAGACAAACTCTTTTGGAATTAAATAATGTCTCCATTTCTTCAAAGATTGAATCACTACATAAAACTCCTTGTCATATGTAGAATATTTCTCCTTAGTGTCATTCAAATTTTCACTAAAATAAGCAACTGGCCTATTATCTTGACTCAAAACTGCTCTAATGGTTATTCCACTTGCATCACACCTCACCTGAAATGTTTTTCCAAAATCGGGTAAAACTAAAATTGGTTGTTCTGTTATCTTCTTTTTCAACACCTTGAAACTTTTCTCAGCCTCCTTTGTCCAATTAAAATACTTATGTTTCTTCTTCACAGTATCCATCATGGGTGCACATATACCACTAAAATTTTTGATAAACTTTCTATAAAAACTTGCTAACCCATGGGAACTTCTCACCTCAAATATGCTCCTAGGTGACGACCATTCTTTGATTGCTCTCACCTTCTCTGGATTCATCTTCAATTCATTTGAAGAGATCACAAAATCCAAATATATGAGTTATGTCTTCATAAAAGAACTTTTCTTCAAATTTATTAACAACTTTTCTCGCTGCAACCTCCTCATCACTAATGTCAAGTGCTTTAGATGTTCTTCCTATGTTTTGCTAAAAAATAATATATCATCTAGATATACATTGACAAATTTACCTATGAATTCTTTCAGTACTTCATTCATCAACCTCATAAATGTTCTTTGAGCATTTGTCAATCCAAATGGCATGACTATCCATTCAAACAAACCTTCATTTGTCTTGAATGTTGTCTTCCATTCATCCCCCTCTCTCATCCTTATCTGATGATATCCACTCTTCAAGTCTAATTTTGAAAAATAAATTGCTCCACTCAAACAATCCATCAAATCATCCATCCTGGGTAAAGAAAATCTATACCTGATGGTAATATTGTTGATGGCTCTGAAATCTGTACACATTCTCCATCCTCCATCCTTCTTCGGACTTAACATAGTTGGCACTGCACATGGGCTTAGACTTTCCCTAACTAAACCTTTATCCAAAAACTCCTGAACTTTCTTCTTAACCTCTTCATTCTCTCGAGGTGTCAACCTATACGTCGCTTTTTTTGGCAAACTAGCTCCTGGAATCAAGTCAATATGGTGGCTAGTACTCCTAATGGGTGGTAATGAGTGAGACAACTCATCCACTGCTATGTCAGCAAAATTCTCTAACAATTCTTGGGTTTCTTCAGATAAATCATTCATAGAATTATTGGTAAGGATAAATCTCAGCTTCCTCACTACAACGAATAACATTTCTTGATCTTTCTTGATCTTCTTCAAGAGTTCCTTCCCACTCATGAGAAGTATTCTTGTGTTGGCTTCTTCCTTTCCTTTCTTCTCTTCTATTGGTAGTAACATGTGGGTTCTACCACTTTTTTCCAGAGTATAAGTATTTTTCCTCCCATCATGAATGACATTCCTATCAAATTGCCATGGTCTCCAAAAAAAAATATGACAAACATCCATAGGAATTACATCACACAAAATCTCATCTTTATAGCCTCCTATTTTAAATTCAACTTTGCATTGTTGACTTACCATTACTTGATGTCCTTTCTGCAACCACGATACTTTATATGGACTTGGGTGTGAAGTTGTCTCTAGCTCCAGCTTCTCCACCATTTCTGTAGATACTAAATTATCAGTGCTCCCACTGTCTATAATCATTTTGCAAACTTTGTCCTTTGTTTTACAAGCAGTCCTAAACAACCTCATTCATTGAATTGAGCCTTCTATTTCCTTCTCTAGCTTTAGAAGAACTTTCCTCATCATAAGGTTTTGTCCTCCTTCTGCTGCTTCTGCTTCCACATTCTTCTGGGCTTCAGAAATCTGTGATTCTCCTCCTCCTTCTTTCTTCCTCTAGGGGCATTCCCAAGACATGTGTCTTGTCTTTCCACAGGCATAACATTTAACTCCACCTCCTCTACCTCTTCCTCTTCCTCGAGGAAAAGAATTTCTCCCACCAAACGATCTTCTTCGGGAACTTCCTCCTCTTTCAAAGTGACTATATGATTTCTCAATCTTATCCTTGGTTTTTGATGCCTTATCATAGACAATTCCCTTAACTCTAAGTGAGCCTATGCTTATGCTTCACTGACGCTGGTTCCTACCCAACTTTTCTTCTTCCTTTAGTGCAATATAAGAAGAATCTTCCACTATCCTCATAGTCATCATGTTGATCTCATCCCGGACTTCATATCTCAAGCCATTTATATACCTGGAAACTTTTTCATCATCCCTCTCTCTTTGTCCAGTCCTAATATTGAATCTATAAAATTATTTTGTGTACTCTTTCACTGTCATACCCCTCTGTCTCAGGTTTTGCAACTTTCTGAACAGGTTTATCTGGTAATCCTTTGGTATGAATTTAGCCTTCAGTTTGGCTACCATTCTATCCCAGTTCTTTATCTTTTGTTTACCTTTGCTCCTTCTCTGCCTACGGTTCATCCCACCATAGTGTTGGATGCCCCTTTAATCTGGTGACATCATGTCTCACCTTATTTCCTTCCTAGACATCTTCATAGTCAAAATACTTATCCATGGACCTTATCCAGTCTAATAGCTCTTTGGCATCCAAATTACCTTCATACATTGGGACGTCCATCTTTGCTCTAGCTCCCAACTTCACAACAACTTTCAATAAGCGTTCTTCAACCGCATCTTCCCCTGTAGCTTCTTCAATTTCTACATCACTGACATCTTCAGTAGCAGGGGTTCTTCTTTGCATTTCTTCCATCATTTCCAACCTTGCGCAAAGCTCTCTCATTTCTATTCCCATGGCACAATTTTCCATAGGTGGATCTACACGAATCCTTGGTGGCATTATTTCAACTATATATATATATTTTAATACACAGAATACAACTTCGAACTTTTTTAGGCTCTGATACCACTTGATGCCAACCCCCCTTCTCCTTGGGTTGTGTGACCTCTTGGTCAAGGATCTTCAATTCTCGGAGTTGAATTAGCTCTCTGAAACCTTAATGGTCTCGTTTGTAAATAACTACATTTCACTTTAGTTCTTTGGTGCAAGTTCTATGACACTCGCGACCTCTCCCTTTGCACTACCGGGCAATTAGTGTTCAGGAGCTAGCTCCTCCTCCATTAGCTCCTTCCTGCATATGACCTCCAGCTGTCACATGGGGCTCAGCTTTTGAGTGCTACGGGACTTCGCACTTCACGAACTCACGATTTAGTTCTCCTCTCTTCTTCTGATGTCCGAACTTCCAAACCCCACTTGCCTTAGATCAACGGTCCACAATTTTTCGTGTTTCAACGATCCAGATCAACTCTTCGCAAATAGGGGGTTCACGAAATTGGAAAACAACTCTCTTCTCCTTTCCAAATCTACGAATCAGATTTAACCATTCTAAATCAACGACTGTGATTTATTTCATAATTTGGACTTCGGGAGTTTCAACTTTGAACCTTTGCTTTCCTCCTAAATGCACGGATTCTTGCTGTATGTCCTTCTGAATTGGATGGCTATAATTTACTTTGAACTATCCAACGGTCGACGTTTATTTCGGCCCTCTAGCTCTCTGAGCTTCGAGAGTTTCAAGTCTCAATCTAAAAATCTCTAGGTGATTTCTCTGGAGTTCATAATATATCGCCACATATCCTTCTAGATTAGATGGTCCATATATCCTTTAGGTCTTCGACGATATCTCCTCCTATGTATACACAGAGTTTAAATATCGTGCACTTTTCCTAAATCCAACAGTTTGAAATAATTCGACTCCTCTTGGATAGATCTTCACCCTTCACCTTCCCCAACCTTCACAAATTCTTCTTCTGAAAGATTTGTTTGACACTTAGTCTATTCCTGGTCATGTGCACTCCTTGCAACCGACCTTTGCACTTTCTTGTAAGAAAAACCCGAGTTATTTCTCCAAGTCAAATACTTCGCATACACACTCCTTGCGCTTAACATGCACACTTTGCATACAAAAGTTCCATGCTATCTCTTTTGAGCTTCGAGTCAAACAAGACTCTCTCACACGCACTCCATGCGTTCAATATGCACTCCTTTCATAACTTACAGAAGAGAAACAATTGAAACTTATTCAATTCTTCATAAGTTCATCCATTCACCATGAACATCATACACCCACAAAATTCATAACAACAGTAAACTTGTAAATAGTATAAACACTGTACAATTGTATCAACTTCCTCTATTCTATTCATTCCAAAAAACATGATTACACCTCTATCTCTTACAGTCATTATAATTAGAAAACTTATCTAAGGACCTAGAGATTTCTCGCTCTTCTTCCTCCTATCTAATTTCTATCACCTTCTACTCCAGCGGTTACCTACTCATCTTAATTAATGCAACCTAATGACTCAAACGGGATAATATCCTACACCTGTAATATATTGCAGTCATGTAAGGATTTACAATAATCCGTCAATTCAAAACGGTGGCCCGACTTTACATACAACTAATTAATTAATGAGAGATTCAAAAAGATCTCCACACCGCTACCAGGTTGGTTAAGAGTCAGTTTGGCTCTTTCAATGCGTTGAAGTGTCGACTTTACTTCCACGTATGATTTTCTTGATGTGATAGTGATGCTCCTGCATCAGGAAAGTATGTTTACCACATGGATTAATAAGCAAACAACTAGCTCCAACCCCCTCTTGTGATTTGGCACTGTAAAAAAATATAGTCCATACATCATGGGTATACCCAAAATCTGTTTTTTTATTATTTAATTTTTAAAATTTATTGAAAGGACTACATTTTACACACTTTATAAAATTGGTGCTACTTCCTGTCTCATGGAAATTATCTTCTTATAAGTTCAATTCATATCATTGTGTTTCAGGTGCATCAAAAAATATCAACAATAAAATTACCAAAATTAGAGTCTGAAGTATAATTACCAAGAATTGGAAATTTTGATGATGAAGGTTCATTAGTTTCCTCAAGATCAATAAAAATATGCCTCATATATCTTTCTCTATCAATTACAATATTGTTTGGTTGTCCATTCCATGGAAGCTAGAGGTGTGACCAATCCAATGCAAAGTAACCTTGTAATTTCTGCAACGAATATCTACTGAGAAAGAGACCACATGCTTCAGGAATATCAATCACAACAATGTCTATGAATTGGTTAACATTGGGATTAAAAGCTACTCAGATTAAAACATCCTTAATTGATCCCAGCGGAAATAGGTGACCACCCACCTATTGCACTGGCTCAAAACAAGGGTTTCCATCTTGGCAGTTTTTCTACAACTTTTTGAATCCTAAACTTTTGGGGTCGTTTTGAGGCCCTAAAAAACGTTTTTCTGACTTGCCACGATCACACTGTGGGATTTAGCCAGAGTGTGACAAAAAAATGTGTAGTCCTCGGATAGACCTTTCAAACTAGTTATCGTGTGCCCCAAACGTAGATCATATGCAAAAGTTACACCCTTGGGAAGTTGACGTACCAACTATCCCCATCGTGGCCCTCAAACTTTTTGGCATTTCATCTTCCAGGGTTAGGGTTTTGGATTTTCTTTATGTTAAAAATGCCTCTAGAGCCTCATTGTAATCATCATCATCTTCTTGAGAATGAGCATATCCATCACATTTCTTCTCATAGATAAGATGCCACCATTCTAGCAAGTCATTCACTCTGTAATTTTACAGTTTATGTACATTGTCTCATTAATAAACATTGTGCATTATTGTATCTTTGTGTTTATTACAATATTTCTATGTATCTCGTAATATCTCTGTATATTTCATTGTTATCTCTCTTCCTTCATTTCGTTCTCAAAATAATATGGATCATGAATTCACCAATTAATTTAACCTAAAATATATCAAGATGAATGATGTGTGTTGAACATTTGGTTGCAGTAGCATTAATATTTTTACACACATAGTATAACATGACATTAGAAGAAGCACCTAAATCTACTAGATAGATATGAATGTTCCTATTGAATATCTCAAAAGTTAGTAAGAAAGGAGGAGTCAAAGACTTGACTTTTTCTTGTAAGTATGGCATTGATTGCTACCTTCTATGGGTTATTGCATGTTGTTTTATTAATGCTTTTGGCAACAAGAATAGGGTGTGCATATTTATCCTTAGGAACATTTAACAACAACTTACATTGTTGTGAAATATTATAGGCATCCAGTATTTAAATATTCAATAATGTTGTATTCCATGGGTTCTAAAAAAATGGTTGAAGGCTTATGCATATTAGATACCAGAGGAGTAGGTTTGACATTGGGATTCATAATCCATGATTGTTTTGTATTCTGTGCTTGGGACACAATTGCTTGTTGTTGAAGTATGAGTCCCTTACTCCTAGTTTGAATTGCTCATCCTTCTTCCACCACCTCATCATGTTCAATTAAATTCACTCTAGGAATCATGTACCAAAGGACCATGGATATCTCATTGAAATGTTCTAGACATTCTTGTTCCAATACTCGCTCCAATTGTTCATTATATTCTTTTGCTTGTGTAAAACCATCTAAAAATCTAGTTTCCACCAAGTTCATTGCATGTATCCACTATGGACATGTATTCTTGGAATGAGAAACTCGATTATAGTTGTAGTAATTATCCATATCCACTCCTTCTAAATCTATATTTAAATTTGCAATTGATGGTTTAATAGCTCTGGGAGGAAAAGGCCTTCTAAAGAATGACATGTATGGTTTTTTATTGGAATTTCCTTCTCTATAACTCTATTTCATGTCTATTATTTCATTGGATAATCATTTAATCATTCTCTGCATGCTTTACATATCCATGGAATCCTTTTATTTCCCTTCTATAGATTGATTTGGTTGAAGCTTAGGTAGGATAATACCTTTCTTAAGTGATATGAATTTATTCTTTCCATGGGATAATTGGTTCTATTTAAATATAGAGTATTCCTTTCTAATTGCTTGACAAATATGGAAATAGGTGTAGGTAAAGCATTATCATAGACTTTTATTTGTAATTCTTGTGCAAGAATAGTATTTTCCTTTAACTTGTTTAGGATTGTGGTAAAGCTCTGTTTGAAATATTTAAGTTTCTCATTAGGGTCCATAACTATAGAGAATAATTCAGTCATTGAAGCATTAGTAGTGGTTTCTTCTCCAAATTCATCTATGAAGGCATTTTTAAAATCACTCCAATTAGTGATCTATCTTACTGACAAATTGAAATGCCAAGTAGATGCAATTTTTTCAAATGTATTTGAGAAAAGTCTACACAAAACATCTATGTGTTGTACACTCATTAATCTAATGGCTAGAGAAATTTTCTTAATGTGGTATTTTGGAAGACCAACCACTTTAAGATCATACTTGGGAAGTAATCATTCTGGGTGCTTAGGTAAATTATGTAATTAGCCAGGGAGCCAACCAAGACCAATTAGTGTTCTAATTTTTAGAGATTTCTAAGTGATTAGAATCTAAATTTGACCCATTTGAGTTATTTGAATCATGATATTAATCTTTATGTTGATAAGAATACTCACATTGAGGCGAAGTTACAACAGGATTGATAGGATTTCGAGGGGTTAAGCCAAAAGGTTGTTAGATTTATTGTAAGGCTAATTCCCATAAATATTATATTCTATGAACCAAAGTATGTTCATGAGTTGTGGTTAGGATTCTAGTAGTGTTTCTATGATGAGAAATCAAAGGAGTTACAAGAAAAGCATCGATCTACCTTGCATATGCATGAGTAATACATCTAAAAGTGCTCACTTCTTCATTTGATACTGTGCATGGGATGAATCGGTATCAAATCTAGTATTGTCCAAGTATTGAGGTATAGGATTTTTGAAAGTTATTGTGGCCCCATTATCCCCCATTTTTTTTGTTTTTATAACAAAAGGAAAGGAGCCCCCTACATAAATTTTTAGTTTTAATGCCTAATATACTACTATTGTGATCCTATTGTATATTATTTTACTACCCAGGGTGTTAGGGGTTTGGATATTTAATTATTTCTCATCTTTGAGGAGGTTTTCATTGCTCTAGATCTATTTACAGATTGCACATTATTTTTGTTGTTCTTCAGTAGGTGTTTGTTTTCTAATGCTCCTTCTATCATTTGACATGCTCCTTATATATAGTCATTTGAAACTCTTTTACCCATTGATCATGTTTATTGACTCTTATAAGATAATGTTTGATTGATCTTAAACTTCTATTTTTCTATGGTGATTTCATTCTTTATCTTGTACCTTGGTTTGAAGTGTTGTTATTGAATTTGTGAAGGCACAAGTTTTCTCAAAGAAGATGGAAGAGTTTCCACAATCGAGTCAAAACAAGATGATAAAAATCATGGTATGGTTGAGAAAAGGAAATTGAAATCTAGTATTACAATGTGATCATGATATTAAGGCATCATAAGGTCAATTCTAAGTAGTTGAGGATCAAATTTATAATGTGTCATTGCTCCTTGTCTAGAAAACCTGGGTAGCATTCCAATGAGGCTCTTATGATTATTTATGATACTAATTGGCCTCTTGAATCCAAAGTTTGATCATTTTTTGATTAGTTTTTTTTTTATGCCATGAGGAAGTGGTATAAGAAATATAAAGCTTGATCCAATGTGAATTTTCCACTGCAATCTAATCATCTTCTCGTACATACTTATGCTTTCACTTTGATTTCATCCTTCTGCTCATTTCTCATTTTGTAGGGAATTTGGAAAATGTTCCTCTTAATGGGATGAATGTTATTTCATTAACTGGTTTTAATGGATTTTAATGAACATTGATCCTATTTGACTGCAAGTTCTAATGCTCTATCTTTTTCCTTGGAGGGCTTTTGCCTTTGAGGGCTTGTTGATTTCTTATGCATTGGATTGAACTGTCGTCTCACTACATTATTGAGAAATGAATGGTTGACCGTAATAAAGAGCATACAATAACTTCACATATTCTTGCTTACACAATGCTTTCGTATTCCCATGTATGCTTGTATAGGATGGGTGTGACGAAGAAGGGTAGTTTCTTGTCTCCATATTTTCCTTTACTTTCCTTCTTCTTAATGCTCATAATTTTTAATAATGATGATGTCGACTTGTGAATAAGAAGAGCACTAGAAGTTGAATCCATTAAATCATAATAATAGATTGTGAATTGCATTGAAGCCTCATCACCCTATGTTCATAACATTGTTTACTAGCTTGGGGCAATGAATTATAGAGTATACTATAGTGCAGTTGTTTAGGATCTTGGGGCAATGATTTCTACTCTAGCATGGGCATAATTATGAACACTGACAAAACAAAGATTATGTTAATTAAATCCAAAAGGATCACCTATGATACTTTTGTATATGAAAACAATAGCTTTGAGGAGGTGTTGTCATACAAATATCTTGGAATCAATATTCACCACAAGCTCAATTAGAACTATAGCGTTGAGAAAAGGATAAACAGAGGGTGGAAAGTTTATTATGGGCTTGAAAACAATTGTAAATCGATGGACCTTTGGCTTTGGGATAATAAAAAAACTCCTCTTTCACACTCTCGTCACATTGGTTATCTTATATGGATGTGAAGTTTGGGTTTGGAGTATTTCTAGAGAATCCTGGAGAAAGATAGAATAGATCCAAAAGAATTTTA
>JASDQU010750247.1:23207-55371 GCA_032191745.1 Picea mariana
AAGGAAACATATAAATTTTGTTAAAAATGCTAGTTCAACAAAGATTACTAATCTAGATAAATGAGACTCATTACTTAATTTTTTTTTGAAATTGACGAATGAGGATTTATCTCTCCTATTATGTCTATGCCCCATTACTCAGACAATTTATTAATTGTAACATGTTGTGATGGGTAAATTATATACCTAATTTCCCTTGATTAAATTATCGACCAAGTCAAGTAAATTTCAAGTTGTAACACAGTATGAATCAAGATAAAATAGGAGCTAAATTTTTATATATTCCTACCACCATATTCTATGACTAAATCCTAGTACTGGAATGAAGTCTGGAAAGTGAATTGAACAAGAAAAGGAGAGTAATCTACCCTAGGGATCAGAACTATGCTTTCAACCTACAATTCTATTTTCAAAAGATGATGTAAAAGACTTCAAGCAAACCAAAATCTATTCAATATGTAGAGCTACTTATAAACAACAATCTATGTGTATGCAATGATAATAAGTTATCTTTTCCAAAAACAATTACTTTAAGTGAATTATACTTTAAAATGGATTTTAAAACTAAACTAAGAAATCATATTTACTTCTACAATAAGCAACATCATCTAGTTTTCACACTAATATTATTGAAGAAGGTAAACAATATTATCGAGTTTACACTATCTCGTTGAAGAAGGAAAACAACATCATTTATCTGTGTCTACGATGGAGAATTATATCATGATGACATCTAAATATGATGGTTGTGTCTACGATGGTGAATTATATCATGATGACATCCAAATACAATGGCTACTTCAAATGGAATTAATTTGACACTAACTTCTATATAAAAGTGTAAAGTGGAAACTAAACAATCTACTGAAAACTTTTGCATTCAAGGAATATCAATATGATGCACACATGCTCTTGTCAGAATCAGAACACTGTCACACTTAAACTAGAAATGTATTCACAAAGATATGATTACACGGTCCTGTAGGGGTTAACTTAAAATATTCACAATACAAGTTAAATGAGCTATAAACAGTCTTTTAAGGAATATGCACAATTATTTAAGAAATCAACTTGCAAGGAAGATGTATATACTTTCAAACACAATTTCGATGATTAAAAGAGAATATATGCAGTTGTGACACAATTAGAAAAATGTCTGTAATTGACCAAAACAAACAGTTTGAATGAGCGACTTGCAAAGAAAAGAGTTATATAAATCTGAATGTACAACAAAATAAGAATGCACAAACTACTGGTGGCCCCCCCAAGTAGTCGTACTCCAACTTATAGAACAATCACAATTTATCACATCAACTCAGATTTCATTAAAATATAGAAGTATGTACATAACAATGACAAGTCTTTCAGCAGTGTGACAATTATCTCATCATAGACATCCCCTTTGTGTTCTGTGGATTCAGGTATATATATAGAGTCTGAGAGGGTCGACCACTGAAAAGGTCGAGTCTCTCTCAAAACCAAAAAACAGTTTAACTATTTTATCAATAGGCAATGAGTCTTAAAATTGTAGCTCGAATATAGGAGCTAGATTTAACTGTCTAAATCGAAATACAATAGGAGCCATAGCAAGAGGGCGATAATGGGTAAAAAAATCCATGTTCTAGTTTTGCCCAAAAACACTCACAAGTATGCTAACGACCAAACCTGTTGCGCTCTAAGTTCCATAATAAGGATCAGATGGAGGTCCGGATTTGTCTGCTGAACATTCAGGTTGCTGGATTAAGGACTGGATCACGCCTTTTTCCTGTTTAATAAAAATAACAAGTATTAAGAAATTACACTCATTTAATTAAACATAAACTTCACATTAAGCTATCAAATAAATTCAACACATATCGTAGTTGTATCCCATATCGATTTGATGAAAATAAACTGATAATAAGCTCAAGAAAGGAAATGGAGATATGAAATGCATGATAATTATGTACAAAAAGAGACTTATAGTAGGCAAAACGTGGAGTCATCATCTCCCCCACTCCTGAGATTTTGCAGGTCCCTCTGCAAAGAAAAATGGATTGCCAAAACATAACTATAAACCTGAGGTAGTGACCTAATCTTGAGATAGGAGATGAATTAATCTTTAGGGGATTTTTCCTCATGTCCTGGAGACTTCTTCTTAGGCCTCCTTCGATGCTTCAACTTCATTCTTAAATTGTGATTGGTAGTAGTCATATCATCAACCAAACGCTATAGAGAATTCACCTTGGCTTGTAGGACAGTGTTTTCATGTTGTAGATGATTATCCAATGTTTCACATTCTCCAAGACGTTGGGTCAACTGAGCATTTTATTTTTGTAATTGTTCAACAGTTGGGGACTGAGTAGACTTTTCAGTAAAAGAACGCTTAGGCTTATCAGTGGATGTGGAAGGCATGTCACACTTTTTAGAAGCTTTATGAATTCGAGGAGAAGGTGTGATAGTGTCCTCTTGAGGAAGACTAGGCATGCCAGATTTAGATTTAGTTTTTTTGTCAAGCTTAGAATCTCCTATAGAGCCTTCTTTAAGCTTCTTATGAGGACTCTCATGATCAGAGGATAATTGAATAGGGTCTGAGGTAAGTGGAGAATTTTTATTGAACTTTCCAACCATACTTTGAGTGCACATACGAGATGGTTTTCCTTTGAACATGTTAGCACCATGCCTCTTTGTAGGAATTGGAGGAAAATCATGGTGAAAAGAGTCCTTCATCTTCTTTTGTTTAGATTCAATAGGAGTTGAAGACAACTGAGGATCAACAATAGGATTTTAGGATTTTTAGTAGATGAGGGAGTAGGATTAATTGGAGGGATTTGAGACTTAGTAGGATGAGGGTGAGATGGAATAGTAGTCCCAAAATCAATTGACTTTTTGGTTGTTTTAACTGTCAAATGAGGGTTCAAAAACTGGTAAAGGAAATCATCCTAGGTTCTGTCTTATTTTCTCAATTCTGAAACAACTAGGAGTTTGATAAGGCCATGGTGAAATAGGTTATGGCTAGGGTTTGTCATATTATTACGAACTTGAGAGGACATTTTCTCAAGACTCTTCAAAAAGTAAAATGGAAAATTCAAAGGTTTACCAATCTAGAAGTGAGCCAAGAGGCGAAAATGGCAAGCCTTGAAGGTGGAATACTTACCCTCACAAGTGATTAACCTGGTGATGATGACTAGAGGGTTAATCAATTCATCTTTAATCCATCCCTTCAAATAACCATTAGCCCGAGAAACATTTCTATATTCTGGTTTAAAAACTTGATTATAACTCTGTCATGGGAGTTGGTAATTCTTGAACCATCTGTCTCCAAATCGTGGGAGTTTTGTGGCAAAAAAAATAGACTCCTCAGATACTGGAAAAACAAGTGACCCAATGCAAGCAATCTTACCATTGAACCCAAGGGTGAACTGGAGGGAAACATCATTGTCATGCCCCTACAATATGGCAAGGTATTTCCCCCATCCCGTGCGGAGAAAGATCTCTCTGCAGGTTGCGAACTCGAGGATAGCTAACAATTCGGTATATGAGGAGGGCTCATGGAGATTCGGCATGGTGGCAAGGAAAAACATAGGAAATGCAGAGTACTTTGTTTCCCTAAATCAGAAATGCGAGCAAGTGTTTGAAATTGTGGTTTTGCTTGTGATTAATGAGAAACAAACACCGTCATTAATGATTATGCATGCCACCTTCAAAATCGCTATTACTCGAAATAATGATTTGATCAATGTCCGTCAAAGACTTGGACATTATGATCAAAATATTTATCATGCATAGAGTAATTTGTATATGTTAAATTATATATGTTAAACCATATGATCTGAATTTATATATGTTAAACCATATATGTTAAACCGTGTTCTAATTTGGATTCCAGTTGATATTTACCCAAAGAATTGTGAATCACCCTTACAGGTTACAGTATTTGTTATAGTACCTCATCCAACACTCCATTTGACACTTCATCGGGTTTGAAAATTACACAGCGGTCAACAATAAGCCTGTAATTGTCAAAGTCATTGGATTGTAAGGCTCATGTCTGCCAAGGTGGATGAGAGGATGGTTGCAACTAAGGTATCCATTCTAATTTATTTTATTGAAACATAACTGCAGTGGAGAATGATTGATAAAAGACGTGTTAGTTTCTTATCCTAGTTCCAATCTATGTAGTGGAAAAGGAAGTTTATTACTGGATAGAACATAATTGTTGAGTTATGAACACCCCCCTCTCTTTTGGAACAATCAAGCTATGTAAGTGCTTTGATTAGTTCTCCCTTTTATTGGTCATGATCATAGGTCCAGAAACCAAGCTATGCAAGTGCTTTGATCAGTTCTCCCTTTTATTGGTCATGATCATGATGTAGTACCAAGCTTGTCATCTACACATGAACAAAGCAGCCATATAATTGATCATCTTTCATCATCATGATATGCAACTATTAACAATTGATGACATATACAACTTGATAAATTTTGTCAAAAAGAGTGGCTTCATGGGATATCTCTTCATGGAAAAAATCATATATCCTTTTCACATATACTTCCTAAACAAATGAACAGCTTTTGGCTCAGGAAATCCCTTCCCTCCTAAGCATAGTATCATTTCCCAAATCAATCATATAGGAAACTGGTCAATCCTTCCAAGATCATGAGATTTATAGCTTCCGAGTGTATAGGTAAATTTCACATGTTATTCTAGCAAAATGGTTAAGATCATGGCCCCACCTGTAAGACAAGACATCTTACATATAGTTAAGAAGAATTGGACAAGAGGGTCTTAACATCATCTTCAAGTTAGTCCCCAATGACAAGTTGATGAAATTCATTTACCTTTGATTAACCATGCATAATTATTTTCAGTCTTGCCTACAAGTATTGTCATACATCAGGACAAATTTAAAATCAAGGAATTAGTATTTTTATTTATCATTTTCAATTAACATCCTCTCCAGATATAATGCCACGTTGCCAGCAGGCATGTCCAGTACTCTAACGAGTTTACCTAGTCATACCATAGGCTGGTACCCGCTGCCAACAAGCTTGTTCAGTACTTCGACGGGTTAGCCTCTTACACCCTTTTTACAGCAAAGATTGGTCCTTATCACCAGCTTTAATATTTGTGTATGAATGTTGCTTTTGCAAAAATATGGGGAGGCAACTCTGAAAACCTTTTTACAAACTGGGATGGTATTTAAGTTGGAGGATGATTCTTTTTATGTATTACTTTTATATATTGTCGTGATGTAAGGGATAGTTAAGTGGGCTTAACTAATCCAAAGATATTTTATAGTAAAACATTTTAATGTGTAGTGGATGGAACTATTCGAAAATAACAAAAATATATTTGTAGCCCCTACTCACCTTCTTCCATTGAAATTAAATTGATGTTTCCATGTCTAACCGTCAGTTAGACCTTCTTGCTAATCTTTTATAAAAATACTCTACTCACCCACTCAGAGATCTGGATGGATTGTACGAGTAGCCTCTAGGTTTTATGAGATCAATGTCACTTTCTTTTAGTATATTTTCTGGTGGTTGAGGGATATCAACAACTGTTATAAGAGACTCCATGAAAGTCTAGTTTGAAAAGAAGATAGAACTCTTGTCAAAAAAACTATAAATGACTAATTAAAACAAATTGTTTTTAATCGTGATGAAAATTTTCATTAGTCAAATGATGCCCAATAAGATAATGAAATCCAAGCACAGTAACATCTTCTTTTGAAGCGAAATACTTCCATTTTTCTTTGTTTTGTTTTTTTTGAAATTGTCCACTTGTTCTTAAATGAATACTTGCAAAAGTTTTAAAACTGCTTGTGAAAACTACACCAAAAATATTTACATATGTACATTAGAAAAACACAATATTTCAAGAACAGGGAGAAGGAAAAGAAACTTCCCCATCCACCAATATCAGTGCCTCGTCAGTTGACATGACTTGCATAAATTCTTCTTTAGAAATAGGTTTATGGTAAAGTTTAATTCTATGCCCATTTACTACAAAAGAGACATGTTCATCATCAATTGTTTTTATTTTCACAACCCCATTATCAAACATGGTAACCACTTCATAAGGACCTAACCATCGAGTGGTGAGTTTACCTTTAAAAGTTTTAAACCTTGAATCAAACAATAGAGCCCAACTCCAGGCTGAATTTGCTTCTTTTTAATGAACTTATCATGCCACTTCCTTTGTTGGTTTTGAAGTAAGATCGCCCTTTGGATAGCATCTTGTTTAATTTCATCTAATTCATTCAGTTGTAGGACTCATTGTTTTTTTGCTTCATCTATATCTAATCCCAATTGTGAGACAATACAAAAGGTTCTTACTTGGAATTCAATAGGTAAGAGTACTTGTTTTACGTAAACCAATTTATATGGGGTATGTATAGTGGTGTTTCTCCATGTGGTGCAATATGCCCACAAAGCCTCTGGAAGTCTATCAGCCCAATATCTAAAGTGTAGTTGGACAGTTTTAGTCAAGATAGTTTCCAATACTTTGTTTGTTGATTACACTTGACCTTTAGCTTGTGGGTGGTATGAAGAGGAATTACGATGTTTTATCCCATATTTTTATGTTAATTCCTTCATCATCTTAGAAGTAAATTGTGTACCCTGGTCCATGACAATCTCACAAGGAACACCAAAGCAGGTAAAAATATCTTCACAAATAAACTCAACAACAAATTTTTCAGTAGCTCTAAACAAGGCTTTTTCCTCTACCCACTTAGTGACATAATCTATGAAAACAAGAATATAGTTATTTTTACGAGACATGGGGTAAATTGGTCCTACAAAATGAAGGGCCCTACGAAATGAAGGGCCCATTTCTCAAAAGGTTTGATCATAACCTGGGTATGTAAAGGCATTTCATCAATTGATGTGGGTTTTCATATCCTCTGACAATTATCGCAACTTCTTACATATTTGGCAGCATATTTAAAGATGCTAGGCCAATAGTATCATGAATGTAAAACCTTGTATGTCGTACGTTTATCAGAAAAATGACCACCACATGGTCCATCATGGAAATTTTGTAGTATTTCTGCTATCTCGTCTTCCTAGACACATCTACAAATGATCAAATCTGGTCTAGAATGAAAAATTTCATGGCCAACCCATGAGTAGTTATCACTTTGTGTTATAATTCGACGCTTTTCATGAGGTGACAAATGAGATGGTAATTTTCTAGTGGCTAAATAATTTTCCATATCTGCAAACCATGGAGTGTTTACGGATATGGAAGAGAGATGCTCATCTAGATTACTATCATCAACATGAACAATATCACCTTCGTGATTAATGCGAGAGAGAAATTCAACTACTAAGCTCTCTTTTCCTGGTCGGTCAATGACAGTGATATTAAATTCTTGTAATAAAAGGAGCCACCTAGTTACTCGACCATTAGTAATAGGTTTGTTAATAAGAAATCTAATGGCAGAGTGATATGTATGTACAAAAACTTCATATCCTATAATATAATGGAAAAACTTGTTAATGGCATGGACGACTGCTAAGAATTCTTTCTCAGTGATTGTATAGTTCATCTGAACAGGAGTCAAGTTTTTACTTACAAAGTAAATGGCATAAGATTGTTGGTCTTATTTTTTCCCTAACACTCCTCCTATTGCAGTATTGGAGGCATCAATAGATATATGAAATGGCAGGGACCAATTGGGTCCTCTAAGAACTGGTGCCACTGATAATTTATCTTTTAATGTTTCAAAGGCAGTTTGACAATGGTCAGTCCAAAGAAATTCAACATCTTTTGTGAGCAATTCGAACATTGGTGCGGAAATTTTCGTAAAATTTTCGACGAATCTCCGGTAGTAACTGGCATGTCAAAGAAATATTCTCACCTCCTTTGGAGTCTTTGGAGGTGGGAGTTTGACAATTACCTCAATCTTAGCAAGATCCACTTTAATCCCTTCAAATGAAACATGATTCCCTAAGACTACTCCTTCGGTCAATAACATTTTACACTTCTCATGACTTAAGGATAAATTATTCTTTTGAAATTTGATGAGAACCTTTCTCGGGTTATGTAGGGATTCTTGAAAAGTATTACCATATACTATAAAATCATCCATATACACTTCCACACAGTCATGAATGAGATCATAAAATATCCCTAATACTGCTCGCTAGAATGTGGCAGAAGCGTTACACAGACCAAATGGTTGGAACCTATAAGCATAAGTGCCCCAAGGACAAGTGAAAGTAGTATTGTCTTGATCCTCAGGTGCTATTAGAACTTGATAATATACGCTATATCCATCAAGGAAGGAAAAGTATCGCTTCTCTGACAAGGTATCCAATCTTGGTCAATGAATGGAAGAGGAAAATAATCCCTAAGAGTGGCCTTATTAAGCTCTCAGAAGTCAACATAGATTCTCCATTTTCCAGTTACTTTCTTTGGAACCACTACAAGTGGGGATACCCATTTTCTGTCAGAAATTGGATAAATAAAACCAACATTCAATAGTTTTTGTATTTCCTCCTTCACTGTATCTTTTAGTGTCAAATTCATCCTTCTCTGAGGTTGCCTAAAAGGTGTTACTTCTGCTTGGGTATAGATATGATGGATACATGTGTCGGGGTGTATACCCCACATATCATTATATTCCCAGGAAAATGATCCTGATTGGTCCTTAAGGGCATTCACTAACTGTTCTTGTTGATCTGCATCTAGTCCTGAATTGATATGTAGGAACTTGCCAGGACTAATCTTGTAAGGCATGGTATAGGATCCGAAATATTCATCTATTACAAAGATAAAAGATGTTGAATAAATAGTTGATGGATACAAATGTTATTGAAATTCTTCACCAAACATATAATCAAATTGAGGAAAAGATTAAGAAAAATCAACACATGTGATTGAAGAAATGAATTGATTTAACACATTCTTTGTCGTTTTCATCTGAAGTGCCCAAGAGTGATCACTAGGAAACATGGGTTCTTCCCATCTTTCATTCTCATATGGACATTCTAAACACCATATATATTTTGTAATAGGCTGGGTTGGTGGATATATTGTAAGTTTCTTCATAGAAAGTCCATTAGAGATATTCATTTCACCTTCTCTACAACCTATGAATGTGTTGGTAGTAGCTAACCAAGGTCTTCCCAAGATAATGGGGTGCCCTTTAGCAGGATCCTTCGAATGGATGACTAGGAAGTCTATCTGATATTCCCATGATGCCAATGTGACTATGATATCATCCAATATCCCCATGAGTATAACTTTTGTTCTATCTTCCAATTCCAAAACAGTTGGGGTAGGTCGAAGGAAGTGTTTCAACTATAATTCTTCTAAGGTAGTGACAATCATAACATTAATGGCCACCCCTAGATATATGAGAGTGTTTCCAATGGGAATATTATTAATGATTATCGTTACTATTGGATTCCCAGGATTTGCATACTTTGTGACCCTAGGCTGCTCTGATATATATTCAGACAATTCTCCTACCAAATGCATTGTTGGAGGATATTTTTGTTTTGTACCAGGATTTTTGATACACAATTCCTTAATTACCTTACTATAAATCGGGATATCCTTTATTGCTTTTAACATGGGAATTCTGACACATATATTTTTTAATTCGTTTATAATGTCAAATTCTGGTCAAATCATTGGTTTTTCAATTGCTAATCTCTCTGGATAGGGAGGAACTTTTGTAGTTTGCAAGGATTCAGTTTGAGGGGGATTTTGTTCTTGATCTTTGGGAATAATAAAATCTTCCCATTTACTGCCATCCATTGGTTGGTCGAGAGTTTCATCTTCGTTTTTCTCACGGATGACTACTGAAGGTTTCTGTTTATTCAAAACTTTCTTTGACCTTAGTTGAATCTCATGTAATGGAACGGGAGAAATAACATATGTCAGAAAAGTTTTCAAATCAAAATTATGAAGAGGTTTAGTTGGTTTATTTTTTGGGTTAGGCACCGGTTGTGTTGGTAACAATGTTGGTCTTGGGGAATTTGCATTTTGAAATTTTTGAGGTTTTTATGGAATAGGAGGTAAGGGTGGAGGGACAAAACCTAGAAAAAATTGTTGAATATTTGGTGGAAACTGTCGATAAGGATGACTGGGAATAGGAACAAGTGGAATCTAAGTGTTTCCCTAGGTATGTCCTCCCCTCCATCCATGTAGCCAAGGGTGGTGTGAAGCATACTGTGGAGACCAGTTTTCCAATTTGGTAAGTTCCACTGGTGTGGTTGTTGATAATAAGGTGGAGGTTGAGGTGGTGGATCCTGATACATAGACTGACTCCTAGGTTGCCATGGCCTTCTAGGTGCATAAGAAGTTTCCCCAGGATCCCCACTTTTATAAATGGCTAGTAAACCAGGCAGTGATGGGAATTTTTTAGTTGGATGATCTTCAGTACAAAATCCATAAACTGAAATGTTTTCTAATGGGCATTCCCTTGAGGAATGCTTCCTTCTGCACCTTGGACAAAATATATTGATCGCATCATTCTATTCCTCCTATTTTTTCTTAATCTTTAAAGTGTCCAATTGGGAACCTATTGTACTTAAAATATCGGTTTTAAAGTTTTCTAATAGGTTTCCTATTTCCATCCTTGTAACCCCACCAGAAATAACTCCTTTTGAGTTTCTAATATAGGGATCTCGAACACCCTTTCCAGTTTTATCCCTGCTTCTCGAGTAGTTTCTACACATCTCACAAATATCATCAAATGGTTTATGGGAGACATCTCCCGATGCCATGAGATTAAGTGTTTCCAGATATTATTATGAGATCCCTTTAAGAAAAAGGGTTCTTATTGTATCATCTGGAAGGTCATTATATTTTGATTTTTGTGAAATATAGGCGACCTGTTCCATGTAATATTCAAGACTCTTGTCTTCTAATTGTTAAATTTTAAAGATATCATTATAAGAATCTTTAGATTTTTAATCATCCTGGTATTTCCTAAGGAATATGGTCTTCATATCTTCCCAATATTTGATACTATACTCTTTTAATCCCATGAACCATCTAAGTGCAGAATATTTAAGAGTGGCCGGGAATAATTTTAATTTTTGAGCATCTTGCAAGTAGTTATAAATTATGTACAAGATGTCAAATTCAAACAGGAAGGTGTCTATATCGTCACTGCACTTACCATAAAAGGTAGGTAGTGAAGAATGTGAAATGTTCTTCATGTTAACATTTTGCATGGTATCCAAAAGTGGTTTCTATCTGG
Organism: Picea mariana; assembly: GCA_032191745.1. Classification (NCBI taxonomy): domain Eukaryota; kingdom Viridiplantae; phylum Streptophyta; class Pinopsida; order Pinales; family Pinaceae; genus Picea; species Picea mariana. Next base: position 34,415 of record JASDQU010750247.1, read on the forward strand.
TTTCCTACCTCATCTCCCTCATCATTTTGTATGCAGGAGCATCGTTCCACCTCAGCAACGTGCCAACATTCCAACACATTAGTGCACATTCAAGAGATGGAGAGACACCAACCCTCCCATTTTTAAATTTAAATAATGATCCTATACGAATTAATGTTGTAAGGTTGAGTGAAATCCAAGCCATTCCTTTCAGCAGATAGAAGATAAGGTCACCTTTAATGGCTGATAGGTTGATGGCTCTAGATTCAATTTAGACTAGATGGCCATAAAATAAAATTCAATGTAATAGATGAGGTTAGGTGGAGAGAGAAAAATATCATAGATCCCTCTCTTGAAAAGAGGAGAGAGATCTTTGAGAAAAAAAAAGGGAGAGAGAGACTCTGAGACTCGGAGAGGTATGAGAGAGGCTCAGAGAAGTAGAACGCAAGGTGGGGAGTTAGAAATCCTTAGAGGAAGAAATAGGAGGTAGAATATTTCTTTGAGAGATCTTAAGAGAGCCGAGACTCTGTGGTAGTTCAGCCTGCACATATTGTAATCAAATTTTCATATAAATGGAAAGACATCAGTTTTTCCTGTACATGGTTGTTTATGTGTTTATGTTTTTCATGAATGTATGTTGTAGATGTATGATAGGTTTCATCTGCAGTAGGAAGAGAGATTTATTTATATTTGTTGAGTTAGAAATATCGTTCTGGTTTCTTTAGACCATGCAAGGAGTGCACAACATACAATTGCAAGTTCTCTAGTCAGTGCAAGGAGTGTGCATGTGAAATCTATTGAGTTAGAAAAGAACGTGCCAGGAGGGCGCACCAAAGTGATGAAAACTCAAGGGAAACCTCAAGGTTGTTGAATACCTTAGAGGAGAAACTATGCAGAGGAATCACAGAGAGACACAATCACTAAAAAATATGTAGAGCTCTGCCAAGTGGGCATTGATCGGGTGCAAGTGTGCACAAAAGAACTTTGTTTCGAGTTCAGGGAGAGACAAGAGGAGTGTCAGAGAGAAGACACTTGCAGAGTGGTTGAAAACTATATAGAGATCTTCCAGGTGGGAATCGTGCAGGTGCAAGTGTGCACAAGGAGAACTCCCTGTCGAGTTCAAAGATAAGAGTATCAGAGGAAGATACTCATAGATTTTTTGAACACTTTGGAGAAAATGCTCAGCAAGGTGTGCTTTGAGCGAGATGTTACCAGGAGTGCCACAAGAAACCTTTGAAGGGAGTAGAAGGGTCAAGACCCCTTAAGAGACCGAGTAAACCCAAAATATCAGAAGAGATAGCATTAGCATAAACACAGACAAAACCCAAGAAGTCGGGCTCACAAGAGAAGGGACAAAGGTTGCAGCCTTTGAACAAGGAGAAAACGAAATCGTAAGTTTGTGGTCAAGGAGAAAGCGAAATAGTCGGAGAAGACACTTGCAGAGTGGTTGAAAACTATATAGAGATCTTCCAGGTGGGAATCGTGCAGGTGCAAGTGTGCACAAGGAGAACTCCCTGTCGAGTTCAAAGATAAGAGTATCAGAGGAAGATACTCATAGATTTTTTGAACACTTTGGAGAAAATGCTCAGCAAGGTGTGCTTTGAGCGAGATGTTACCAGGAGTGCCACAAGAAACCTTTGAAGGGAGTAGAAGGGTCAAGACCCCTTAAGAGACCGAGTAAACCCAAAATATCAGAAGAGATAGCATTAGCATAAACACAGACAAAACCCAAGAAGTCGGGCTCACAAGAGAAGGGACAAAGGTTGCAGCCTTTGAACAAGGAGAAAACGAAATCGTAAGTTTGTGGTCAAGGAGAAAGCGAAATAGTCGAAGATCCAAAGTAGATCCTGGCTCTTGGTCGCCAGGAGGTATGTGTCAATAGATCTGAGACTTTGGGGAAAGTCACTTCAGAGGATTTCAAGTGTGGAGTGTGAAAAACTCCCGAAGTCCTGAAGGCTAAAGTAAATTGCAACCATCTGTTGCAAAGGGCATGTGGCGAAAATTCGTCGTCTTCGGGTGAAAGCACTTCGAAAGGAAACAGGTGAGGAGGATTTGAAACTCTCGAAGCCCGAATAGTCAAAGTGAATCATAGTCGTCAAATTCAGAGGGACAAGTGGCAAAGATCTATGAATTTCGAGTGAAAGCACTTCGAGAGAAAACGAGTGCACAGGAGTTGAAACTTTTGAATCCCAAAGAGTCGAAGTAGATCGTGACCGTTAGATCCAGAAGGACATGCGTCGACAGATCGTGTATTTTGGGTGAAAGCACTCCGATAGAAAGTGAGCATGAAGTTGATACATTCGAAGGCCAAAGTCTCGAAGTTGACCAGAGCCATTGATTTGAGGAGGACGCGTGGCAAAATATCTGTCATTTCGGAGAAAATTCACTCCGGGAGAAAAAGGAGTGCATTGAACAAGAACTCTCAAACGTTGGAGAGCCAGAGTTCATATGATTCGTCTGTTTGTTGAGGACATGTGTCAGCAGATCTTCCACTTCGGAAGATAACCACTTCAGAGGAAGCAAGCACGAAGAGTTTGAAACTCTCGAAGCCCGAAGAGATGAAGTTAATTGTAGTCATTGATCTATGAACAAAAAATCGATGATGAGGAATCATTGTAGGGACAGAAAGTGATCGGACTTTAAAAATCCTAGAGCAGGCCACAATCGAAACCACGGTATTGCCAAAGGGATACGTGTCAACTAGTAGTGAATTTCTAGGAGAAAAGCGGTGTGGTCTTAAACCACTCTTGGCCACCCCACAATCACGTGCTTACATGAGGGAACATCTCGATGTCACATGTGAAGGAAAGGACCTAGCGAGGGGAGCTAGTGTCTGTTATTTAAATTCTTCAAAGAGGCCATATTGGAGTGTGGGTTTGACAGAACCTGCACTTTGAAGGAAAGGGGACCTGTGTAAATTAGTTGGGGTCTAGCAAAGGCCCGAAGAGTCGATATGACTCCTTGATATTTAACGATGCTAGACTGAGAGGTCGCATAGCCTCGAGGGAGAGTAGGGGGTCTGCGTCAAGTGGTATCAGAGCCAATTTTTGCTTGTAGGAAACACGCAAAAGAGGAAAGGAGATGAAGGAGATAGTCTGACTACATCAAGTAGTATCAGAGGTTTAATTTTTCCCATGGACAACAGTTGAAGAAGGATACAGAGTGAAATTCTCTATGCGTGGATATATGTTTGCACGTAGGCATCAGACATTTGACAACCAGGTGAGTTGTAGGAGAATTTGGAGATGCTCTCGAATGCAGAGTGATCCACAAACTTGCCAGGGGGGCAAGAAGAGGGTGAAAATGGATATTGAAGGCCATGAATGTGGTCAGAGAGAAGGCCACAAATAGAAACGTAAGCCATAGATGGATCTGGAGCTCATAGAGATAAGAGTAAGAATGGAGTAGTTGACATTGAAGGTGCAGCAGGAGGAAAAGGTACACTGGAGGTACGAATGGCCTCTGAACAGGAAGGAAAAATGGAATGTTCAAAAGTTGTTGGCCAGAAAGAAGCAACAGGTAGTAAGGAGGTGGCTGAGGAATGTTGAACGCCTCGAAGACACAGAGGAAGTGGCTTACATATGTGAACCAGAAGTTGGAAGAACCCTCAGTGATGAGGAAGGGAGATCATCAGAGGATATCATAAACTGCTAGGTGGGAAGAGATGGACTTTCAAGCTTCCAGGGGGGGAATGGAAAGAGATCAGTTAAAGGACTCATAAACTGTCAGGAGGGAAGAGATGGATTTTCAAATTGTCAGATGGGAAATGAGATGAGATCAATTGAGGATCTCATAGACTGTCAGGAGAGAAGAAGTGGAAATTTGTATTTCCAAGTGAGCAATGATATGAGATCAGTTGAAGATCTCATAAACTACCAGGAGAGCAGAAGAGAAATCCTATATTTCTAGGTGGGAAAGGGAAGCAGAATGACACTGTCTGAAAGTCTCAGGAGCTCAGAGGAGAGCTCATATCAATAAGGAATGTTGACAGGTGACAGGGAGGTAGAAGAAATACCTCATTTGTATGAAGGTTCATGTGGGTTTGTAGACCATGTGAATGAATATAATGAGAAGTTAAATACTTCCACCATCAAAGAGGAATATCATAGGTGCATTATGATAATTAGAGGAATCAAAATATTCCTACCAAGTAGCCAAGCAGAGGTTATCATAAGTGTTTCAGATGCAGCAGAGGAAAGATAGCTAGCAGAGACTGTCAAAGAGGAGGAGAAGGAGCATACATTGATATCTTCCCCAGAAGAAACAGAAGAGAATTCGACAGAATGGCTCAAAAATTTCAGCCAAGAAGTTAAACAAGAGATCACTGCAGAATTGGAATATGCAGCAGAAGAGGAAGCAGACAGCATAGACCTTGTTGATCTGTATGAATAACTTGAAGCCCTGGAGAGAAGGGTGATAGTGAAAAGATAACACATCCAACAGATTAGGTTGGAGACAAATAGAGGAGCATACCATCCTGGGGAGAAACTGGAGGAAGCTAGAGTTGAACCAACACAAGAAGAGTTGACATAAGTTAATCTATCAGAGGAGGAAGTGGAGTAGCAACTAAGTGATGAGACTACAAAACTGGAGTTTGTACATGGGAGATCAGGATGATCTGCCCTTTGATGTGTATGAGGAGGAATAGTTGCAGACGAGAATACTGCATAAGGAGAGCTAGCCAACAGAGCAACTGGACCAAGTGATAGAGGAGATAAGGAGGTTGATGGTGAGGTCAGCAACAGAAGAAGTTAACAAAGAGAAGTTGAGCAGAAGGAAGCCTACAAGAGCATAAGGGAAGAAGTAGAAAAGTAGAGGAGCAAGAGAACAACTCGAGAGGAGAGCTTGGGATCCAGAGGTATTTCAACATTAGAGAATAAGCTCATGATAAAGAGCTCATGATTTTCCCATCAATGGAGTATGATGCAAGAGCATCGCTCCACCTCATCAATGCACCAACATTCCATCACATCAGTGCGCATTCAAGAGAGTGAGAGACACCAACCCTCCCATTTTTAAATTTAAAATATGATCTGATACGGATTAATGTTGTTAGGTTGAGTGAAATCCAAGCCATTCCCTTCAGCACATAGTAGATAAGGTCACCTTTAATGGATGACAAGTTGATGTCTCTAGATTCAATTTAGACTAGATGGCCATAAAATAAACTTCAATGTAATAGATGAGGTTAGGTGAAGAGAGAAAAATATCGTAGAGCCCTCTCTTGAAAAGAGGAGAGAGATATTTGAGAAAAAAAAAAGGGAGAGAGAGACTCACGAAAGCCCGAATAGCCAAAGTGATTCATAGCTGTCAGATTCAGAGGGACACGTGGTAGAGATCTATGAATTTTGGGTGAAAGCACTCTAGGAGAAAACGAGTGCGTAAGAGTTGAAACTCTCAAAGCCCGAAGAGTCGAAGTGGATCGTGATCGTCATATCCAGAAGGACACGCGTCGATAGATCGTGTATTTTGGGTGAAATTTCTCTGAGAGAAAGTGAGCGTGAAGTTTAGACTTTCGAAGGATGAAGTCTCGAAGTGGACCAGAGTCGTTGATTTGAGGATGACGCGTGGCAGAAGATATGCCATTTCAGAGAAAAGTCACTCCAAGATAAAAAGGAGTGCATTGAACAAGAACTCCCGAAGGCCAGAGAGCCGAAGTTCATCTAAGTCGTTTGTTTGCTGAGGACAAGTGTCAGCAGATCTTCCACTTCAGAAGATAACCACTTTGGAGGAAGCAAGCACGGAGAGTTTGAAACTCCTGAAGCCCGAAGAGTTGAAGTTAATCATAGTCGTTGATCTATGAATGGAAAATTGACAGTGAGGAATCATTGTGGGGACATATAGTGATCAGACTTTAAAAATCCTAGAGCAGGCCGCAATCAAAACCATGGTATTGCCAAAGGGATATGTGGAAACTGGTAGTTAATTGTGGGGAGAAAAGCGGTGTGGTCTCAAACCACTCTTGGCCACCCCACAATTGTGTGCTTACGTGAGGGCACAACTTTAGGTAACATGTGAAGGAAAGGACCTAGCGAGGGGAGATAGTATATGTTATTTAAATTCGTCAAAGAGGCCAGATTGGATCCCGCAGGTTTGACAAAACCTACACTTTGAAGGAAAGGGGACTTCTGTAACTTAGTTGGTGTCTAGAAAAGGCCCGAAGAGTCGATCTAACTCCTTTTTATTTAACGATCCTAGACCGAGAGGTCGCGCAACCCCGAGGGAGAGTAGGGGGTCTTCTTCAATTTATCACATGATTATGGTCCTCATGTTCATCCATACTGATTTGATTCCCAAAAAGAGAATACCTCAGTGGTTTTATTCTTGGAGATAATGAGGCATCCGAACGTTATTTTTTAGAAGAGATATTTCTTCGATGAGAAGAATTATCTCCTCCTTGGATTTCAAGGACTTTGCTCGAGCCTGTTGAAATTATTAGTTCAGAAGTTGTTGTTTCAACTTGTGATACAACTAAATTTGTTGAACTTCCAAAGAGGGAATTCACTTGTTCAGGGTCAATGACATTTATAAAGTTTGAATCCCCTGATGATGGTAAAAATGCAAAAGTTGTGTTGGTTAGTTTTGATGATGAGAAATTGGAAGGTTCAAATATTTTTATCTCCTTTATTTCTATTGTTGGTGTCTCAATTTTTTGTTCTATGGTTTCCTCAGTTCTTGTCTCTACTGAAACCTCTTTATCTTTTTGGGTTGAGCTATCTCCTACTTGTACCTTCCGATACCATTCTGCAAATTTTATAGATGGAGTATTTGTTCCTCCAAAAAGGTTAGAAGGAACTTTGGTTGGAATTTTTGGATTGGTTTTAACATATCTACCCTTTGGATCCCTAGGTTTGTTCATGAAACAAAGAAAAAAAGAAAACTACTATTGGATTTAGGGAAACCTATTATAACAAATGCACGGGTTCTTACCTCTCTTCTTAACATTCCCTCGCCACCAAACTAGCACTAGTGTTCAGAAACAATCTACCTAATTTTTTTCTACCTGTGGACAACTCCCGGGCAATGGCGCCAAAAATGATGGGTAAATTATATACCTAATTTCCCTTGATTAAATTATCAACCAGGGCAAGTAAACTTCAAGTTGTAACACAATATGAGTCAAGATAGAACAAGAGCTAATTGTTTATATATTCCTACCACCATATTCTATGACTAAATCCTACTACTGGAATGAAGTCTGGAAAGTGAATGAATAATCAAAGGAGAGTAATCTACCCTAGGGATCAGAACTATGCTTTCAACCTACAATTCTATTTTCAAAAGATGATGTAAAAGACTTCAAGCAAACCAAAATATTTTTGAGATGTAGAGCTACTTATAAACAACAATCTATGAGTATGCAATGAGAATAAGTTATATTTTCCAAAAACAATTAATTTAAGTGAATTCTACTTTAAAATGGATTTTAAAACTAAACTAAGAAATCGTCTTTACTTCTACAATAAGCAACATCATCTAGTTTTCACACTAATCTTATTGAAGAAGGTAAGAAATATTATCTAGTTTACACTATCCTGCTGAAGAAGGAAAACAACATCATTTATCCATGTCTACAATGGAAAATTATATCACAATGACATCTAAATGCAATGGTTGTGTCTACGATGGTGAATTATATCACGATGAAATCTAAATACGATGGCTACTTCAAATGGAATGAATTTGACATTGACTTCTATAGAAAAGTGTAAAGTGGAAACTAAACAATCTACTAAAAACTTTGTCATTCAAGGAATATCAATATGTTTCACACATGTTCTTGTCAAAATAAAAAATCACACTGTCACACTTAAACAGGAAATGTATTCACAAAGATATGAAATCACAGTCATGTAGGGGTTAACTTAAAATATTCACAATACAAGTTAAATGAGCTATAAATGGTCTTTTAAAGAATATGCACAATTCTTTAAGCGATCAACTTGCAAGGAAGATGTATATACTTTCAAACACAATTTTGATGATTAAAAGAGAATATATGCAGTTGTGAAACAGTTAGAAAAATGTTTGTAATTGACAAAAAAAAACAGTTTGAATGAGCGACCTGCAAAAGAAAGAGTTATATAAATCTGAATGTACAACAAAATAAGAATGCACAAACTACTGGTGGCCCCCCCAAGTATTCGTACTCCAGCTTATAGAGCAATCAAAATTTAGCACATCAACTCGAAACTTCATTTAAAACCAGAAATATGTATATAACAATGACAAGTCTTTCAACAATATGACAATTATCTCATCATAGAAATCCCCTTTATGTTATGTGGCTTCAGGTATATATATAGAGTCTGAGAGGTCGACCATTGAAAGGGTCGACTCTCTCTCAAAACCAGAAAATCGTTTAATTGTTCTATTAATAGACAATGAGTCTTCAAATTGTAGCTTGAATATAGGAGCTAGATTTAACTGTCTAAATCAAAGTACAATAGGGGCCATAGCAAGAGGGCGATAATGGGTAAAAAACCCATGTTCTAGTTTTGCTCGAAAACACCCACAAGTATGCTAATAACCAAATCTGTTGCGCTCTAAGTTCTGTAATAAGAACTGGATGGAGGTCTGGATCTGTCTGTTGAACATTCGGGCTTTCGGATTAAGGATAGGATCACAACTTTTTCATGTTTAATCAAAATAAAAAGTATTAAGCAATTACACTCATTTAATTAAACATAAACTTCACATTAAGCTATCAAATAAATTCAACACATACCTTTTTCATATCCCATATCGATTTGATGAAAACAACCTAATAATAAGCTCAAGAAAGGAAATGGAGATACGAACTGCATGATCATTATGTACAAAAAGAGACTTATAGTAGGCAAAACATGGAGTCATCATGTTGTTGAGTGGCATTGAAGGTTTCCTCTCTCTTCCTGCAATTAACTGACAAGTTTTACATTTCCTTACGTAAGAATGTGTAGAGTACTCCAATAATATCCAACTCTTAATACCTTGTGATTTGTAGCCTTTCCAACAAAATGACCTCCAATAGGCCCATCATGGAGATCCTTCAAAACTTTATGAACATATTCCTTTTCCAGACATTTTAATAACACTATATCATAGTTCCTCCAAAAAAAGATAGTGTTGATTAACTTGTACTAAGCATATTTCAATCTCAAAACCCATTATTCTTTTGAATTCATATGGATTGGGAACATCACATGGTGAATAAAATTTTTCATATCAGTATAACATGAATATGCAGTAGCTAGAATATAGAGGGATTCATTAGTATAAACAGAAAATTCATTTTCTCATCCCTCTTATTATTTTATTGCATAATCTTGGGATTCAACAGCCAACTTACAAAGCCTTTTCCCTCTCATCATATGGGAAAGTTTTATTTCAAGATCAAATTATTGGATGGTTTTCATCCAATTACCTCTACCTTCCCCTAATTCTTGTTGAGTAAATAATGACCGGATAGCGGGGTGAGGTAAGTTACTTTCGTGCGATTTTTAAGGATATACAACCTAAAGTGCTTAAGAACTTTATAGACATCAAAGACTTTCTTATCTATTTCAAGGTAATAAAGTTCTACTCCTTGCATGTTTGTACTCTTGAAATATATGGGTGCTTCATTGCCTTGAGAATCATTCTGAGTTAGCACAACTGCAAGAGAGTGATCATAAGAAAAAATGTAAGGGAGGAATTTGTGATTAAAATATGGACTACGTAAAACATGAGCATTAGATATAGCAGTTTTTATTTTCTCAAATAACTCCTCCTCCCTGTTGCATTTGAAATATATATATTTCTTGATCATCTTTCGTAAAGGATTAATGGTTTTAGAAAAATCAAGGATGAATTTCCTCACAAAATTTATCTTCCTAAAGAAAAATTGCATAGATTTCTTCTTATGCAAAAGTGGTAGCTAAGATATAACTTTCACATGCTTAGAATATATCGTCACACCTTCCTTAGATATAATATTTCCAAATAATTTTCCTTAAGTGGCAACAAAGATGCTCTTTTTTGGATTTAGAGAAATTTCATAGTTCCTACATCTTTTGAAAATCTAGGTAAGATGTGAAATATGGTTAACTCTATCTTTCGAGTAAATATTCACATCACCTAAATAAACAATAATTCTATGGTTGATGAGACCTCGAAAGGCAACATCCATTGTTCTCTGGAAAGTGGCTACAACATTAATCAATCCAAAATGCATTCTTGTGTAGGAAAAAGTATACCATTTGGTACAGAACATTGTTTTCAAACTATGTTCTTCTGATACCAACACTTAATTGTATCCTGAAAAACAATGAAGTAGTGAAATAATTTTAGATCCTAATACAATCTATAGGATCTCCTCCATGGGTGGAACTGGATAATTATCTTTCCTAGAAGCCTCGTTCAGGTTCTAAATATCAACACAAAGACAAATTTCACCAGTTTTCTTTCCAACTTGTACTATATTGGCTACTAAGAAAAATGCTTGACTTGAAAAATAATTTTGGCATCTAGGAGTTTCTTCAGCTCTTTTTGAACTTGGGGCTCAAGGGAAGGATGTGTTCTATGGATTTTTTGTTAGAAAGGCTTGACATCCCTTTTCATTGAATGGTGTGATGTATGATCCATGTGTCATAAGTTTTAATACCATCATATGACTATGTGAATACATATTGATATGATTTAAACAGTTTAATATAGACTCTCTTTTCCTATTCAAGGAAACCTCTCTGCATATTAACATTTTTTTATTTTCTGCAATTCCTAGATTAATGACTTCATGACTTGATTGAAACTTCCAGTTTTAACATTTGGTGATCCTTGAAACCTATTTTGGAAGTCAAACATTTTTTCCAAGTTAACAATACCTTTAGGTATATTATGTGGTTTAGCCTCAACTAATTTATCCTTATCTTCTTCCAAAGTTTCCTGGAATTCTTCATCATCAATAGCTAGATCCTAAAAATTCTTCCCATTGGTAACCAATTCTAAGATATGTTCATCACCCTCAAAAACTTTCCAATTGGTAATATTATTTGTAATAGAGGATTATGTAAAGCAACTCAATAGCAAACATACTTGCTTCAAAATATTCTAAAAGGGAAAGTCTAGAAGTAGCAGTAGCTAATGAACCGGTCACCATATTCTCATAACACGAGAAAACAAAATATTGAAAGTGTCAAAATTATCAATTATCCTTTGAACTTCCTGCTAGTAATTCTTAAGATGTGGTGAACTGCAATGTATTGTGTTTTTAATTTGTCTGACTATAATTTTAGAATCTCTAGACACTTTAATTTTCTCAATTTTTTATCAATGGCTTTCTTAAGACCTTGAACTAGAGCTTCATATTCTGCAGTGTTATTAGAACAATCAAATTCTAATATTCAAGAAAGGAAAGTATGTTTACCCCGTGGATTAATAAGCAAACAACTAGCTCCAACCCCCTCTTGGGATTTGGAACTGTAAAAAAATAGAGTCCATACATCAGGGGTATACCCAAAATATTTTGTGTTATTATTTAATTTTTTAAATTTATTGAAAGGACTACATTTTACACACTTTACAAAATTGGTGCTACTTCCTGTGTCATGGAAATTATCTTCCTGTAAGGTCAATTCATATCCTTGTGTTTCAGGTGAATTGAGAAATTTCAACAATAAAATTACCAAAATTAGAGTTTGAAGTATAATTACCAAGAATTGGAAATTTTGATGATGAAGGTTCATTAGTTGCCTCAAGATCAATAAGAATATGCCTCATATATCTTTCTCTATCAATTATGCTATTGTTTGGTTGTCCATTCCATGGAAGCTAGAGGTGTGACCAATCCAATGCAAAGTAATCTTGTAATTTCTGCAACTAATATCTACTGAGCAAGAGACCATATGCTTCAAGAATATCAACCGCAACAATGTCTATGAATTGGTGAACCTTGGGATTAGAAGCTACTCGTATTCCACTGGCTCAAAAAAGGGATTTCCACCTTGGCAGTTTTTCTACAACTTTTTGAATCTTAAACTTTTGGGGTTGTTTTGAGGCCCTAAACAACGTTTTTTGGACCCTCCACAATCACACTCTAGGCTTTAGCCAAAGTGTGACGAGAAAATGTGTAGTCCTCAGATAGACCTTTCAAACTAGTTATCGTGCGCCCCAAACGGAGATCGTATGCAAAAGTTACGCCCTTGGGAAGTTGACATACCAACTACCCCCATTGGGTCCCACAAACCTTTTGGCATTTCATCTTCCAGGGTTAGGGTTTTGGATTTTATTTATGTTAAAAATGCCTCTGGAGCCTCATTCTAATCATCATCATCTTCTTGTGAATGAGTGTAGCCATCACATCTCTTCTCATAGATAAGCTATCATCAGTCTAGCGAGTCATTCACTCTATAATTTTACATTTTTTGTACATTCTCTCATTAATAAAAAAATTGTCCATTATTGTATCTTTGTGTTTATTGCAATATTTATATGTATCTCATAATATCTTTGTATATTTCATTGTTAGATCTCTTCCTTCATTTTGTTCTCAAAATAATCTGGATCATTAATTCACCAATTAATTTAACCTAAAATATATCAAGATGAATGATGTGTGTTGAACATTTGGTTGGGGTAGCATTCATCTTTTTACACACATAGTATAGCATGAAATTAGAAGAAGCACCTAAATCTACTAGATAGCTATGAATGTTCTGATTGAATATCTCAAAAGTTGGTTATTGCATTGATTGCTACTTTTTGTGGGTTATTGCATGTTGTTTTATTAGTGGTTTTGGAAACAAGAATAGGGTGTGCATCTTTATACTTCGGAACATTTAACAACAGCTTACATTTTTGTAAAATATTACACACGTCCAGTATTGAAATATTTTCTTTAGATATTCAATAATGTTGTATTCTGTGGGTTCTGAAAAAAATGGTTGAAGGTTCATGCATATTAGATACCACAGGAGTAGGTTTGACATTGGGATTCATAATCCATGATTTTTTTGTATTACGAGCTTGGGACATAATTGCTTGTTGTTGAAGTACGAGTCCCTTACTCCTAGTTTGAATTGCTCATCCTTCTTCCACCACATCATCATGTTAAATTAAATTCACTCTAGGAATCATGTCCCAAAGGACCATGGTTATCTCATTGAAATGTTCTAAACATTCATCTTCCAATACTCTATCCAATTGTTCATTAGATTCTTCTACTTGTGCACAACCATCTAAAAATCTATTTTCCACCAATTTCATTGCATTTATCCACTATGGACATGTATTCTTGGAATGAGAAACTCGATTGTAGTTGTAGTAATTATCCATATTCACTCCTTCTAAATTGATATTTAAATTTGCAAGTGGTGGTTTAATAGCTCTGGGAGGAAAAGGCCTTCTGAAGAATGGCATGTATGGTATTTTATTAGAATTTCCTTCTCTAGAACTCTATTTCATGTCTATTATTTCATTGGATAATCATTTAATCATTCTCTGCATGATTTCCATATCCATGGAATACTTTTCTTTACATTCTATAGATTGCTTTGGTTTAGGCTTAGGTAGGATAATACCTTTCTTAAGTGATATGACTTTCTTCTTTCCAAGGGCTAACTGGTTCTCTTTACACCATTTTATTTAAAATCCTACTTTATTAGCTTCCTCAAAGTTTAAATATAGAGTATTCCTTCCTACTCGCTTGACAAATATGGAAATAGGTGTAGGTAAAGCATTAGCATAGACTTCTATGTGTAATTCTTGTGCAAGGATAGTATTTTCCTTTAACTTGTTTAGGACTGTGGTAAACCTTTGTTTGAAATATTTAAGTTTCTCATTAGGATCCATAACTACAGAGAATAATTCACCCATTGAAGCATTAGTAGTGGTTTCATCTACAAATTCATCTATGAATGCATTTTTTAAATCACTCCAATTAGTGATCTGTCTTACTGACAAATTGAAATACCAAGTAGATGTAGTGCTTTCAAATGTATACGGAAAAAGACTACACAAAACATCTTCGTCTTGTACACTCATCAATATAATGGCTAGAAATTTTTTCTTAATGTGGTATTTTGGAAGACCAACCACTTCAAGATCATACTTGGGAAGTAATCGTTCTGGGTGCTTGGGTAAATTATGTAATTGGCCAGGGAGCCAACCAAGGCCAATTAGTGTTCTAATTGTTAGAGATTTCTAAGTGATCAGAATCTAAATTTGACCCATTTGAGTTATCTGAATCATAATATTAACCTTTATGTTGATCATAATACTCACATTTAGGTGAAGTTGCAACAGGATTGACAGGAGTTGGAGAGGTTGATCCAAAAGGTTGTTAGATTTATTGTAAGGCTAATTCCACTAAATCTTCTATTGTATGAACCAAAGTATGTCCGTGAGTTGTGGTTAGGATTCTAGTAGTGTTTCTATGATGAGAAAGTAAAGGAGTTACGAGCAAATCATCGATCTACCTTGCAGATGCCCAAGTAATATGTATAAAAGTGTTCACTTCTTCATTTGATACTGTGCATGGGGCTCACTCGATATCAAATACAATATTGTCCAAGTATTGAGTTATAGGATTTTCGAAAGTTATTGTGGCCCATTATCCCCCATTTTATTTTGTTTTTATAAGCAAAAGAAAAGGAGCCCCCTACCAAAACTTTTATCTTTAATGCCTAGTATACTACTATTGTGATCCTATTGTATATTATTTTACTACCCAGGGGGTTAGGGGTTTGGATCTTTAATGATTGCTCATCTTTGAGGAGGTTTTCATTCCTCTAGATCTATTTGCGGATCATACATTATTTTTTAAGTTCTTCAGTCACTGTTTGTTTTCTAATGCTCCTTCTATCCTTTGACATGCTCCTTGTATATAGTCCTTTGAAACTCTTTTACCCATTGATCATGTTTATTGAATCTTATAAGATAATGTTTGATTGATATTCAACTTCTACTTTTCTATGGTGATTTCATTCTTTATCTTGTACCTGTTGGAATACTAAGAAGGGGGGTGAATCAATATTACCCCTTTTTAACAATTAGCAATTAATTTTTTATATTTTATTGATTACCACATTGAATCAACAATTAATTGTATGAAAAATAAATTATATAAATATATTTAATAGGAATTACAAGGTTTTATAAAGAATAGTGAAAGACACCAATCCTTTTTAGAGCACCAACTCTAGGAGACACAAATCCCCTTCTTCAGGGCACCAACCCTAGGAAGCACCAACTCCCTCGTCCTTAGGGCACCAACCCTAGGAAGCACCTTTCGCTCCCTACCCAGGGAGCTCCAACTCCCTTGTATTTAGGGCACCAAACCTAGGAAGCTCCAACTTCCTTATCTTTTACAATTTGCTTAGTAAGGATATGAATACTTCCATGCTCCTCCCTTCCACCCTCACTTCATAACAACCAACAGTTCTTCTTCTTGGACTCTACTTTTGTTTTGATCTTCTTATCTGGACTGCAAAGACACCTTCTTCTCACCACTCTTTCTCGTTTATATACTCTTCCAACTGGTGTGAGCTATGAAACATTGTGTCCCTTTGTTTGGACCATTGCACCTCTTCATTTTAATAGTAGCAATAATCACTATTATTATTCAAACATTATTGTTAATTCTTTAATTCATTGAGAGTGTTTTTCGTAAATCGATCATAGGTATGGATCGATTTATTTTTAACTCGATTCCATGCCTTTGCAAATATTGGTGAAATTGAGTTCTATAGAGGTGTTCCTTCAAACCATTTACTTGTGACCATATGCACAAAACCACAGGCTTATTAATTTAAGTGATGCCTCTTCTTTTACCCTTATTTCTTTATTCCATGCGATCGCAGGTGGTGACTAGGCATTAGGCCAAGTGAGTGCTTGATCACTTATCAAAATCAATGATAACATTTTAATGTCATGATGAGATGGATGGTTATTATTTAATACGGGACTTTGGGGGTCCAGAGGTCCAGGTAATTGTTGTTCCCATTTCCACCATAGTTGGTCAGCGTCGGAATTGACTGTCTCCTTATCTGATGGTTGAGAATGCCCCCGAAGTTATCTTAGATCAACGATTAACATCGACTTCAGCCTTCGGCGATTTGAGTGATTTATTCTACACAGGACTTCAATCTTCCAGAGTACATTTCACCGAAGTAGATCGGATGGTTGGATTTTACTTGCACGATGAATGGTTCTCATTCATTTCAGAACTACCGGACTCCGGGCACTTGTTGGTGGAAAAACTCCTGAAGTACATACTCCCAGAGTGACGTAGTTGTGAACGTCACTTGTTCACATGGCACTGACCGAGTGGTTGCCACGTGTCACGTAGATTCGTGACTTATGCATACATAAAATGCTAATAGCACCTTAACACTTGTCACCATTTTATTGTGCCACGTGTCCTTGCTGACGTGGATCTCCTGATGTGTGTGCTACATGTCTTTACTTCGTGACTTCGAAACTTTGACCTTCAGGTGAACTCATATGTTCTGAATCCTTTTTCGTTGAAGTGGTTAGCATCGAAGTTGACCACTATTCTGATCCAACGACCATCATGTATTGTCTAGATCTGATGGTCCTCATTCACTTCAGGACTTTGGGGCTTCGACCTTCGTCTTTTCTTATTCTATCCTTCCACTTTACTCGATCCAATGGTCGATATATTATTCGAAGTGTTCCTTGGATCAGACGACTCATGTCCACTTCAGGACTTTGGCCTTCAGGTCATCTTTACCCTTTATGGGCTTCTTTTCTCCGAATTAGTCAGCGTCGGAGTTTATTTTTTTTTTCTAATGGTTCCAGATCTGATGGTCCTTATTCACTTTGAGACTTCAGGGCTCTGGCCTTCATCTTTTCTTATCCTATCCTTCCACTTTACTCGATCTAACGGTCATTATATTATCTGAAGTGTTCCTTAGATCATACGGCTTGCGTCTACTTCAGGATAGTTTGTGGCTTACTCTGTCTTTCCACTAAACTTGATCCAATGGTCAGGATACTTCCCGAAGTGTTCCTCAGATCAGATGACTCATGTCCACTTTGGGACTTTGGCCTTCGAGTAATCTTTACCCGTTCTGAGCTTCTTTCCTCCGAAGTGATCAGCATCGGAGTTTACCATTGTTGATCTAATGGTTCCCCCTTTCTATTCCAGATCAACGACTAATACTTAACTCTAGATAAAATATTGATCTAATAGCTGGGAAACATCCCAAAGCTCCTACTTCAGATATGTTGGTTGAGATCTAATTCCTCTGACTTCTCCTTAATCTGACGGTCCTGGACTATCTCAAAATAATAATGAACGGTTCTTATGTGCCATCTCTTCTGAGTTTCATGTGCACCATCTCTTATGAGTTTCTTTTAATAATTGTTCATGATTGATTCATGTTGCCATCATAACAACTTATCATGACTGTTTACATCAATGACAACATATCAATGACAATATGTCCAACAATTTCCCCCTTTGTCATTGAGGGAAACACACTAACTTCATACACAAAATCCCCCTGTGATGACGCTCTTATCCTCTGAAGTTACTCTCTCCCTTTGAAATCAATGGAAAAGGGTTGCTCACCCTATGATTAATCTTTGTTTGTTTGTATGCTACTGACCAGAATCTAAACTTGGGTAACTCCCCATGCAATCATGTTATGCCTTCCATAATTGAATTACTCCCCTTATCAATATTCTCTCTCTACTTCTAAATTATCTTCCCCTTTGTTTCTGAAGGGGTAGTTCTTCTTGAAAATATCTCTCCCCCTGTAATTTCTACAGGATGCCATGTATACCACTATATACATCCTATTGTTTCTGTTGTGGATATTGTTGTCCTACTGGAACACTATGCAACTGAAGCTTATACTTTTCAAACGATCTTTCGACATGTCCATTGCTTCTCTATTGTACATTGCTTCTTAAATTCATTCAGTAGAATTTATACTTCGCTTGCCACATTACTTGGCTTGCTGATAGAGTTTAATCTATTCAACTAGAATTGATCTAGTTATCCAACTAACTCATGCACACATCGAACAACCCATACATCTTTCATATTTTCTCTGTCACAACCACTGTCTCTGAAATTTCAGTTTCCAATCTTTTCATTTTCAGACTTGTACTCATTCTATCTTCATCATCACCTCACTGCTGCATAATTTTACATTCATTCCATTTCTTGCTCACATACTAACTTCCATTTAGGGTTTGTCCACTTATAACCATTCTGATACCAATACATAACATGTATTGTTCCTGGGCAGATGAAGACCTTAAATAAACTATGTCAGATCCTGGATAGAGTTATATCATCAAACCATGATTCTTTCGATGATCATATCCATTTTTATGTTCTTCAATGCTCATAGGGGCATCAACAGAAATGATTTTTAAGTATTCCCTAATTTCTCCTTCCCTTCTTTGTTTTTAATTTTTCTTTGAGAAGGAGTTCCAGTGGATCATTAAAATAGGATTGAAAATTTTCTGAGATAATCATCACTCAATTCTTTTGGTTGTTCTATTGTTGAATATCCATCATCAATGTCACTGTTATGTGCACCAGAAGCTTCTTTATCTTTGTTTTGAGATTATTCCTCTATTAATTTCCATTTGTTGGGTAATGGATAATCTTCTTGTATGACATTATCAAGTTTTGGAATTGTGTCAAATTTTTCTTTAGGAGTTTTCATGTCTTGAGTTTGATCTATTTTATATGCATAGCTTTGATTAGTATATTCAATATTAGAAGTTTTACCCACCAATCTCCTATTATTAACTTCATTAATTTCAGGAGCAATATTTTCATCATCTTTCTTGTTTGATACTTCATATTTTCTTAATTTCCATGTCTTCTTATTATGTTTGTTAGAGTTTCATGTTTTTAGGAATTGCATTGGTAATCTACATTCTCTGGTTTTATGACCATAGTTGTTGCATTTTTTACATTCAATATTGAATTTTTGCAAAGGAGAAAATGAGTTATAGTTTCTCTTCTATGTCATGTACTTATTGTTCTTATATCTTTGAATATTTGCATGATTGTATTGTCCATATGATTTGCAATGTATATCCTTATGTCCAAAATTATTGCAAGATTAATAGTATCCAATAAATAGATGTTTAGGGGTATTCCTTCTGGTGATTGTTTTCTTCCTGTCATTTTTTACTTTAGTAGGAAATGTTGATTTTCGTTTATGTGGAACAGTGTTCAATGGTATCATATTTTCCTTATTATCTTCTCTTCTAAAGGATCCCTTTAGAGCATCTGCATAACTAATTGGTCTTTTGACAAAACCTTGTGATGTAGAAGTTGAGTCTTGGGTGTGTCCCAAACCAGTCTTGTTGTTTGGTGATCTTTGACTACTAAGAATTTCATCCAATATCTTTGAACTATTTCCAAATTTTGATCTCTTCTTTTCTTTCTCAAGTTCACTTTTTAGCAGCTTAATCTCAACTTCTAATTTCTCACATGCTTGTTTTTTATCACTAAGTTGTTTTAAAATGACCTCTTCAATTTTATTAGCTTCCAGGAGCTGGGATTTTAAATCATTGATGATCTGATCTAATTCTTTCATATTTTTTAATGCATCTATTTCTTTTGCTTGATGTGATTCTTCAAATTCTTGAAGTTGTGCCCCACGTAGCTTGTGTTTCCTTTTATACTTTCTTAGTTCCTCCATATCACTAATCAGTTCAACTTCTAGGTTCACTTCTCCTTCAATTTCAGAATTGTTTTCATCATCTACATTATTATTTTGAGTGTCCATTCCCATAAATAGAAGCTTTGAATCTTCATCTTCACTTATGTATGAAGAGTTGATGTCTTCTTTAGAGTAGAAGTTTTTATTTTTCTTATAAAATTTCTTCTTGTATTGGTTTTCCTGGTTGTAAATGTCTTCATCATTTTCCTCCTGCATGGGATAGGGACATTTGTTAGTAAAGTGTCCAATTCTTCCACAGTTGAAACATTTGAAAGGTAACTTTCCTTTATATTTTCCAAATCCTTTCTGGAGTTTATTTATAAAGTTGGCCTCTTTTACATCTTATATATTTGATAAATTATCATTGGTCTTTTGCTCCTACCTCATCTTTGTCTTAGATGCTTTAAAGGTTGTTTCATCTTTTGTTGATTTATCATTCCCTGTTCTCATTTCATAAGCTGTATAAAATTCCATGAAGTTGATCAACTGTGAGTGTGCTTAGATCAGATCTATCTTCAATTGTAGAAATCTTTGAATCATATCTCATAGGTAATGACCTTAGTACTTTTTTCACAATAGGTTTATCTCTAATTTCTTCTCATGTCGCTTTGATTGAATTAACCACTTCATCTACCCTATGAAGGTACTCAGCAATATCTTTTTCTTCTTTCATTTTTCAGATTTTCAAACTGAGTTCTATAGGTCTGTAGTTTGGCTTCCCTAACTTTGTCATCTCCTTCATATACAACCTCCAATTTGTCCCATATTTCTTTGGCTGATTTACAATGCATAACATTCACACATATAGAATTAGTCAACCCTCCTAGAATTGCATTAACTTATCTTGAGTTGTCATTGCAGATTTTCTTTCCTGCAACGTCTTTGGGTGGATCATTTGGTGCAGTGTAACCATGTACAACAGATTTCCAGATCTCAAAACCAAGAGCCAACGGGAAGTTTTTCATTCTTATTTTCCATAGAGCATAGCCTCCTCCATTGAACAATGGTGTTTTTCTATTAGACATTCCTTCTTGTTGATCCATCTTTAGGATCTACCTTCCAGTTGTTAGACTATGCTAAAGGCACCTGCTCTGATACCAATTGTTGGAATACTGAGAGGGGGGGTAAATCAGTATTACCCCTTTTTAACAATTAACAGATACTTTTTATATTTTATTGATTACCATAATGAATCAACAATGAATTGTATGAAAAATCAATTATATAAGTATATTTAACAGGAATTACAAGGTTTTATAAATAATAGTGAAGGACACCAATAATTTTTAGAGCACCAACTCT